>JAANSM010004364.1:0-11440 GCA_036850725.1 Orchesella villosa
GGGTCTGTTTCCATGAAGTTATATGTTTAAATTGCATTTGATTTTTTTCCGTTTTATCCTAAGTTGAGAGCGTTAAAAAGACTGCTGAATGCACGATTTTCTCTCTTTTTTTCTCTCAACTGACCACATCACTTCCATATATTCTCATGATTTCAATGGAAATGAAGCTCGTAAGGTAGTCTAGGATATAAATTGACCTGAAGATGCAGAAGAGCAAAGGAACAGCAAAATGTCGTAATTTAACAATACGTAAATGAGACGATGTTGCTTCCATTTATATTTATACTTCCATTGTAACAGGTGCATTAAATACACTAGAATTACTGACTAGAATGAACTAATTCCCGATGTCTAGCATTTCAAAATATACTGCGAATACATTTACTATTTGCGCATCTTGAATTGCATGCGTCAAGAATCAAGTGTCCCTACACAAGTAATCGAAACAACAATTTAATTTTCAGGGCGGCCATTAAAATTTTCGGGGTGCCCATACAACGATCCAGGCAGGCCATGCCGTCCTATTGTGACGCCCCTGATTTCAATGCGCAACACATGAAAAACAAAAATTCTTACGTAATTTTCGTACCAAAATATGTTTAGTATGTAAAATGGCCCAAGGCCGCCGGCTCATTATACCCCCCGTGAAACTCCGAAGTATACCCCCCCTTGGCAAGGGGGAGGTGGGCACGTGCTTAGAATACATTTGTAACTGTGAAAAAGTTAAAACATTCTTTCTTCAAAACTACAGTATGCAGACTATTCTCATGCTCAGTAAGCTGTTGATCAGCCATAGCTTCGCTTCCACATAGATAGCAATCCGGTCCTTCCACATTTTCATCCTCAATGTCCCATTGAAAATTCCAATATCTGACATCTTCAAAGACCGCTTTATCCTCTGACATCTCAGTCAGGATTGTGTTATGAGGATTTGAGATGTAGATGAGGCCTTCAGTGGTAGGTGGATTCCATATCAGAGTGGCTAAATCATCCTGGCAAAACGCATTTTCGAAGTGGCTAAAACGCCTTTTTTATGGTGGCAAACGTTCGTTTTCATGGTGGCTAAAAAAATTCTGATGATGCTTTTAAAAAGTTTGAATTTCTGATCAGACTCAAGGAATCAGAAATAACCGAAACTACAACATATATACATTTTATTTATAACCCGCAGGGATGCATGTCATAATAGCCACCCTACAATGCAAGAAATAAAGTGGTAATGCTTATCGCGAGTGTTCTGTATCTAGCACTTCAAATAAGTAATACGTCACATCTTCAAGCATGCTTCAATTCAAATCTAAACGAACTAATTTTTTAAAAGTTTTCGAAAATAAATTACAATATAAATATACATATTTATAACGTATTTACTAACCTATTAGGAGGAAACTCCAAAAAAGAAGCCATGTTGATAGTTTGAGAATTAAAGTGGTACTAACATAGAGGAAATCATGATTCCCTTTAGACCTAATTGTGAACAAAGTCTTCTGGATACTGAATAGTTAAATGAATCATCTCTTGCATGTATTCAGACGATAATGTAGCTTATGCATATGCAACCGAAAAAGTGATTATGTGTATTTCAACTCATGAAGATTTTATGATAATGTGCTATTAAAATGATGATTTAGCCACTATGAAAATAGACATTTGCCACTATGAAACTTGTATTTGCCACGATAAAGGACCTAGTTCACGGTGGAAAATTCACTGTGGCTCCGAGCGGTCACGGGTAGGTGATGGGTACATCGTTCATGAAAATTGTAAAAATATAAAAACCGAAATCTAATAAGAAGCCAGGTTTACCCAGTTTGCGATATTTGAACGGGCTTACAGATGTAAGCTTGAAAGCTGTGAGTGGTCATTTGCATACCCAAATATTCAAATGAAAACACATCCTCACGAAATAATACTATCAAACTTTATGACAACTCACTTTACTAATAAGTTTATTTTAACAATTGTTAAAACTAAACTGTAGGCTATGCTCCATTATAAAACATTGTGTCGTATGCATTGCACGTTTAGCTTCAATTTGATGCTAAATTCAACTTAATACAGCACTCTTACGCTCGAAAACAAATGTAAATTAAAAATTAGTACGGAGCACAGTCGTACATGAACTGTTTTCAGACTCATGCACTAACATGCTGCTGCACTGCATTTTAGTGCATGAGTCTGAAGAACTCAAGAGTCACTGCTGCGCTGCTATGTTTGTGTCTTAGCAACGCGGTGTACATAAATGGAAACGTGAGTTCGCGTACGCAAATGTTACATAGCATGCAAGCCAGGACTCTCGGGAGAGTAGCTAGGCAATACCTTGTGCTTGAGTGTGTCTGTGTCGAATGAAGTCAAGTGTAAAACATTGTATTAGATGTATGCCGAAATTGATGTCAGTTATGAATTTTTAGTTGAAAGCTTTTTATGTGGACTTTCTTGTGCCTTTGGAGACCAATTTGGAAAAAGACGTAAAAGTAATCCAAGTAAGAGCAATTTTGTGTAGCAACATATTATGAAGCAATTGACTATGTTGTCATTTTTAAATGAAGCCATAACTTAGCTAATTCTTATGACTGTTTAGAATGAACAGAAAAAATTTCTCGTCTCCCACAAACACCGAGTCGAAAGTTATAACAAGGCAGTTTCCAATGCAAAAAAGGTCCGGAAGAAGTCGAAAAAGTCTTCCACTGCATCTTCCAACACATTGGACAAGGAAATCAGAGTAAGCATACTATTTCGAAGTTAAATTCAGTGTTAACAATGTTTTACTGGGAATTCTCAAAAACAATTCTCTAGATAATGCAAACCATGGAAGAGGAAAGATCAAAGTTGGAAGCATTTTGTGAAGAAGCTTTAAAGGAGGCTTTAATACAAGAACGCCGCCGATATGGATTTGTTTTGGAGCGACAAGCGTCTTTGGCAAAACATTACTTGTCATTTTTTTCTAAAGGCAGCTCGTCCCTAGCTCAGAAACTGGATAACTGGCTGAAAGTATCTAAAAGTAGAGAATCATTGCCAGAATCAATACGAACTAATTTGGTTGAGAACATAAAGGTATGGAACTATTAATTTAATGTTATTAAATGAGACTTGCCAAACTGACATATTGTAAGACAAAGTTTCACATGACCCCATTATCCAATGGACAAAAAGTAGGTTTGTTATCATTGTTAATCGCCCCTCCATTTCCACTTGATCAAGCGCTTGGATCGCGTGCAAGCACGTATCGGCAGTGCAATTTGTCTTCCATACATAAACATCGACTGTTTATTACGCGGCTCTAGTATAGAGCCAAGTTATAATTTTACTAAGTTTGTCTGTCTGTCGTCTGTCCGTATGCACTCTCCTGGTACACCTCAAGGGATCGGCACTGAATATTTTCAGTGAATTTGGTCAAGCGGGTCGAAAGTTACGGGCGGTTAACTAAAATGTCACATATTACGCTTCCGTATGCTATCATGTTCACATGCATCAACCGATTTCCACCAAATTTGATACTAAGGTTAGTTAGTAGGTTTTTATTGCATTATAACAGGCCTGTGGCCCACACACAATTATAGACATCAAATTTGGTACAAAGGTAGTACACCATAAGGGCTCAACATTGAATACTTTTCAGTAAATTTGGTCAACCGATTCGAAAGTTATTGGCGGGAAAGTTAAAAAAATAACTGATTACGCTGAAAATCAGTATTTAGGGATATTTCAATATGCTTGATCAAACAGTGGTAGTAGTTTTTAAATTGGTCATATAGTTCAAAAGTTATTGGCGGGAAACTTCAAGACATAACTGATTACGCTGATAATTTATTTAGGAATATTTCGAGATGCTTTATCAAGTAGTTGAGTAGTTCTTTAATTCGTCAAGTAATTCAGTAATTCTCTCGGTTATAATTGTAATTATAATCATAATTAAAGTCCTTTTTGTTAATTTGTTAAGTGCTGCGTATCTACCTTGCTTGCATGCAATTTATTTATTTAACACCATCCCCGATTCCCCTGCTTGATGCGTCGTCTCATTTTTGATTACGCATTACGCACACACATTAGATGGACTGTATATGATGAAAATCCAATTGTGATCGGCAAATCAAATCGCAAAGTTTCATTAAACAACTTTTCACTCTGTATTTTGTAGCAACACGGCGAAGACGAGTGCATCTACTGTAGTCCTCAAAGACCAACAGAAGATACGGCTTCGATTTCTTCCCAACTCCGAAAAACAAAATCATTGGAAGCTGGCGAAATGTTTAAAATAAACTACTCATATGAAAAAAATCATTCAACAACTTCGTCAGGTGGTGGTGCTCAAAATCAGCATCAGAACAACATTGAGCATCATCGTCACTTCCAACAGGACTTGCCATTGACTTCTGCTGGTTCCTTAAGTAGGGCCAAGTCCGATACCAGTTTGGGAATGAGTAACACTTGCAACGGCGCTAGTGCAATCTATGGCACCACCTCCATGGTTATGATGGATAATCAGACAATCAGAAGCGGGTATAGGGACTGCAACGAGGGTCCGTCTGCTGGGGCACAAGAGAATGTCCACCCCAAACCCTTGTCTGTAACGAGTAATAGAGGTTTTAGTGAAAATAGCGAGCCACCTCACGTGGGATATGCAAAAGCAGTTTTCGCTTACCTCTCGACTGGGGACAATCAACTTATGTTTTTGGAAGGAGACCTGATTGCTTTGATTGGTGAATGGTTTCCCCATTTGTGATTTACAACAGCAATGTTTAATTAACTATTAAATAATCTATTCATTTTTAAATATCATACAATGCAGGAGAACGCAACCGGGGCTGGCAATTTGGAGAAAACATAAGAACACAAAAGCTGGGTTGGTTCCCGGTAGCTTATACTGAAAAGGCAATGCTGTTGGCGGATACCAAAGTTCCATGTACTCCAGTTCCACCACCGATACCTCCGCCAATACCCAGCTCTGCTCGTACGTACCCAGAAATAACACATACAGGGCTTCTAATACGCATGTTGGCTATTCAAAGCAAGTTTTGTGTATTTGATATGCAGCGATACGAAATGCGGACAATGGGAATAGCAAGAGGGTAGGTGGTACAACCAAGTCTAATTTGATGATACCAACTGGATGCACCAATGATTCGCTTCACAGCAGCAATGACAGTGGATTTAGCAATGAAATACTACAAGGAACCCAAATACCTCCTCCACCTCAGCCGGAAGTTGATTATTCTGATGAAGAACCACAACTTTCCAACAGGTAACGGTTATTACTGAACATTAATGCAAGTAGCTGCTTTTGCTATAAATTTTTCGTTTAACTGGGATAGCCTTTTGGTTTTTTTATTTGAATTTAATTTGGAAATGTTTATCTTTTTTCCTCTATAATGTTACCCCCAACCTTACACTTGATATCATATTTAAAAATAAAAGTGAGGTTCTCAAGCCCGGTACAAAATGGCTGATGGACCGTTACCACATGAGTGAATCGACACGACTCAACTCTTCCACACGCCGTCGGTCCCTTAGCTCGGGTAACCTCTCTACAATCGATCAAGGCACTCGAAATAACATAGGGAATGTTTCCCTTCACAACGGTGCAGGTAATAACCCTCGAGGACCCCATCATTTAGCCACAGCTTTTTACGACGAGACTGCAAAAGGTGATGGAAAAGATGGCCCATTAAAGAAATTTTTGAATCGGACAAAATCTCTCATCTGGAGACGTCCATCAAATACTGGTGACCAATATTCAAATGGACGAGGTATCGATCCTCATCATCATAACTTACAACCTCAGCGGGCCTTAGAATCTATTTCCGTTGCTGATACTGCGTCAGAGTTGTGGGGTTCCCACAGTTCCATCGTGGAGATGGCAGAATTTGAAATGAAAGAGCTTTCTCGGCACAATAAAAGGCACGCGCATGCCGAAGAGAACGAGAGAGATAACGATGACAAGTATTTGAAAGACAAAAACGACCATCGTGAACAACTAGTAGCAACTATCAGCACTAGTGAAACGGAAACGACTCCTTTTCTTCCGCCTCGAAATGCAGAGCAGTACAGTCATCCGCATCCTAAGAAGCAGGGAAGAAGTACGCAAACTCAAACACAACTGTCTCCATGCTTTTCCTCAAATTTTCATACCCTGTCTACACCATTAAAAGAGGCAGAAAGCTGCCTAGTTGTAAGTGATCATACAAGACCTAAAAAGTGTCCTCATCCTCAAACAGATTATGGATGCTTGTACTGGAGTAGTGGTTCTAATAAAAGGTCAACTAAAGAAAATGATATTGATACGATGCAGTCATCCCAAAATAGAAACAAGACCTGTTCTCGTCCATTGGAGATGAGTTCAGTGGGTCCATGTGAATCCAAAACGACAAAATCTTCAACAAACAGCAAAGGAGTTTCTCGTGTAGAATCATTCGCCGTTTCTGAAGCCCCCATAATTCCAGAAAACTTTAGAAGTAATGACATTTCCAAATTTGTTAAGCGAAGCATTGGTTCCGGTTCTGTAGCTATTACATCAAGAACACACACATCGGTATTGGATCAGAGCAGCCACTCGCAGCAAAAAAATGTGGAAAGTTTTTCCGACAAAAGTCCTAGAGGTCGAGCTGGTCGAAGACAGCTTTGGGAAAATCATGCAAATATCAGCGACACCAGTGATAACGTAGATGAGCCAGGAATTGGAGATGATGACGACGAGGGAACGATTGACTTTAATTACAATGACGAATATGATGATGACGCTTCCAGCAGTGTATTCATAGAGGCAGAAAATGATGCATCAAATACAAAGTCATTACGCGCTGTTCTGCTAAAAGAGCCGAAGGGAACTTTATCAAAAAGAAGTAAGTCGTATGACTTGAAGCCCAGTGACAACGAATCGAGGAGTAATCAGAATCCAAGCACTAAAATACATGGAGTTGACACAGTTGACCTACCCAAGCGGCATGGTGGTTTTATGAAGGAAAAGGGGAAAAATCCTCCTACGTCGGTGACTAAAATGCAGCAAAACGATTCACGAAGTGGCAGTATTCGAAGTAATTCTATTTCTCAACGAAATATTCAAGATCAAGAAAATTTCAACCCTAAATCCGAAGCTTCACTGACCAATCCTAACCTTTTCAAAATAAAGCAAAAACAAGAGTTAACTTATAAAGGGAGACCTATTGGAAGTCCACCGCCGATTCCAGCGCCATTACCTCAACAGAGCAAAGCTCATCAGGAATCTGAAATGCAAATACCGCTCCCACCTTCAGCCCACCACCAGTTCTCTTCCAGTAAGCAGGAATCAGAATGTTCTGCCTGTGAAATGACTGAAGCTGAACCTGACTACGGAACCATCAAGGGCTCACCTACTCCACCGCGAAAGGAAATAATGAAAGTCGTGCCATTCATGGGGAAACACCAATCCCTAATTATTAGGGAAGATGGAAGGAAAGGACATAGAGGTCACTGGAAGGGATCTATTAGATCAGAGATTCACACGGTCGAACTTATTACAACTACAAGAGATGTGCGAGGGGATAAGCCTGTTGTAGATTATGGAAGTTATATTCACCGAAGGCTTTATTATCCTGACCGAGGTTCGAGGTTGGATCAAAAATCAGAACGCTCAGGAAATTACTGCGGACCTTGGTGAGAACTCTTTGACTACTTAGTCTAGTTATTTAATCATTATAGTAAAGTATACTGACGGAAATTTTTAAGTAATTGTTTTCGAGTTTTGTAGGTATGATGTCTGGGGCGAAGATCCATCCGTTTCCGTTGGATAAATCGCTAAGCTAAACCTTTCGATTACTATGAAGTTTAGTCAGCTTTTGCTTTAAATTTATTTTGTAGAGACTTAATTACTATTTTCAAAAATTATTGTAGTATATTATACATAAATGCTTAATTTATCGTTAGATATGACGTTATGTTTCCTATCGTTGATATATTTGTTAATATTATACATATTGTGTGTTGATTTTTCGATCGCATTATAGTTATTTCAATTATTGAATCCGCCATTTCCGGTTCCAGCTTTATATAGACGTCGTAAATTACACAGAAATATCACCAACAGAGTGGACGAAGCCTAATGTTAAACATTAACAGTAGGAAGTTACGAAGCTCGTCAGGACTATCAGAACGATGTGATAGAAATATGATGAATTTATGTTGTGGAAAAATGTACGTTCTATCATAGAGTGTAGAGTTATACATTATCGTACATTCAACATTACAAGAGACGAGACGAGACCCATCACTATCACCATATTACCTTTGGAGCAAATCAACCATAAATGTTTTCATCGTTGGGTTTACTGGTTTTACCCAAAAGGACCTGAAGAGATTGCAACTGCATTGTCTATAGTTTATTTTTTGCATTACATTATTCCTTTGTTACTGAGGCATGAGGGTGGCATTGAAAAAGTAGCGTCAAAACAAATATATTACAATAATAAAAGGCTTCTAGGCCCTTACCCTGCGACGTTCCTTTACCCTGCAGAATGCTTACCCTGCAGACTATCTACTTACCCTGCGGAATACTTACCTCGCGGAATACTTACCCTGCGGAATATCCAACCCACAGGAAAATGCATTATGTTGTCGTATTTTGCGGAATATTTACCCTACAATATATATTAACAAATATATAGCTTTTTATATAGTTTATATATGTAGTATTTTATTCTGTACCCTAGATTTATTAGAAAACAATATAAAACGAAATATTTTTAATGACATATTATTATTATTATTATGAATTAGCCTGAACAGTCTTCTATCATCTATGCTTTAGTCTACGTGATATAGAATTAATTTAATTTAAGGCAGACCCTCAAGATAAGCGAACATTTGCATTTAAAATCACGTTTTCAGTGGAATCATTAAGTAGAGCGCAACGTTTAATTGTCCATTTTCAATCTTGGTAACAATGGTAGAAGCCCGTCAAAGATATCGACGTTCCAGTCGATCACCTTCTACCTCAATTTTTCCAGGATGTTCCACAAATTTTAGTGATTTTATAACATAAATCTACTCTACAACCGATTGTGAGGACGATAGAGAAAATCCTAACCCTTTAACTTTTTCCTCTGAGAAAATAAAACGGACACTTTTTCCCCATGTAAAGTAAATGGATAAATTCCAGCAAAGGGTTAACCAAGGATAAAAAATAAAATAAATTGAAATCCGCTCAATCTTTTAACTAAGCAATGTCAACAAACGGTTTCTCCGTAATTCATAAAAAAATCAACCGTGCCGACTTCTTGGTTTTCTAAACAATTCTATTTGTATGACGCGTGTATTCTTATGACTAAAACATGACAGACACTATGCAAAAAGATTAATTTAAAATGTCGAAAAAACGATGAATACGTAATGTAACAGCCTGTAATATACTCTAATTTTTCAATAAAGTACACAATGAACATGTACCTAAGTATCTTTGTGCTCTAAATTTATGTTATGCAACTGTTATGCGGAATAAGTACTCCACAGTGCAAATATTTTGCAGGGTAAGTATTCCACGGGGTAAGTACTTTGCAGGGTAAGTACTCTGCAGGGTAAGTATTCCGCTGGGGTAAAGGTCCTTCGCAGGGTAAGGGCCGGTTACCAATAAAAGAGCTTCCCACACAAAAATTGTAATGGATTGAAAGAGCTAACGATTCTTTGACTACCAAGGATCGCTACGTTGACTGGCTTAACTCCAATGACGATGGTTCGTTACTGGTAATTAATTTCATCCCAATGGAAGAAGTCTTTAATCTTTAATCGTTATAATAATTTAAGTTGTTAAACTTTTCCTAGTAATTGAATAAAACTTTATTCAAAGCATAAAAACATTAATGATGAGTTAAAGCTAGGTTGATGCAAGGTGCCTCTAAGGTTAAGAAACTTGTATATCGCTTTTATCATCCCTTTTTACCGTTATCCATGTTCCACATTGAAACAAATAAAGAAAGGAGCCCGTTTCTCCGTTTAAATTTAAGGAGAAACGGGCTCCTTTCTTTATTTGTTTCAATGGGAACATGGATAATGGTAAAAAGGGATAATAAAAGCGAAATACAAGTTTCTTAACCTTAGACGCACCTTGGGTTGATGTAGGTTAAAGAATAGATGATTTGCGGATGAAGGCAGAATAAAGAAATGATTTCATGTAACTACGTGCAATTTACATTGTACTTCTCTTGTTACGTAATATATGTTTTAGTCAAAGTTAAAATATATTACCTAGAATCCGTATGCTAGTGTTGAGCTGAGCTCGGGTTTTTTTCCAGAAATTACAAAGTGGACAATGTTTTACGAGCACTATAATTTTAATGATGAATAGATTGAATCAGAAAGGATTATATTCGGTTATTTTATGTATGTTTATGTTTCGGTTATAGCTGATACACTAAAGTTAATAAAATTAAATCAATCAATCAAGAGACCTTCCGGGGGAAAACAATTCGGTGAACTTTTAATTTTTTGAAAAAGTATTTTTATTCCATTAATTTTCATTTTCTCCGACTGGCTTATACTTAATAGTAACTGTTGAGCTAAAAACAAGGACAACGCAAACGAAAAACATATTTTTAAAAACGGATTAACACGCCCATATTAGACAATATATATAACTAGCAACCTAGATCGGGCCTACCCCATGCCTACCCGTGTTATGAAAGGTTCAAATATTTACAAGAGTATTCGACTAAAAAATTCATAAACCCCTCATACAATGAACTGCAAGATATTGACATAGACATTCTACTGCCAAAATAAACACGTAATAATTACAACACTCGTGCATTCGGACTCCTGATGATGAATAAAACATGAGTAATTTTGACGTAAGGTTGGATCTATTGATTGCCAAATTTATTTTAAAAAAAAAATCTTTATGGTACAGGCATCATGCTAAATTTAAAAAATTTTGCTAAAAGATCCCCAAAAAATTGGCTGATTCGATTGATTTCTTTTTAATATTTCAATAAACTTTTACACCAATATTGAATTTGAATGCAACCAAAAGTTAATAGAAAACTTCTGGACATGCTGTTTCTAGTGAACACGTAAGATGACTTTTCAAGCTAATTTTCTTGAATACTTGCAAAAACTACACGAACTTATTGAACTTTAACATCGCAAAATCTAGTCTAATCTAGATAGTCATTCATACGTACAGTTGAATCAGAGCGAATGGCGATTAAAATTACGCACCCCCGTAAAAATATCCATACTTTGTCGAATGTCTTTTTCTGTGATTCTTTTATGCTTATGGCGAATTTAAATTTAACTGGAAAATGTGGACATGAAATACGGAAGAGAAAGCAAAAAATAAATACCAATTTCTTTACAACGAAATGCAAAAGTTCTTAGATTCTCTATCAAAATATGCAATTAGCTTTTCAAAAGAACCTTTATGTTTCTGAAAGTTGCAAGACACATTTTGTCGGTCTGGCGACAAAAGCCACAT
>JAANSM010004365.1:0-11440 GCA_036850725.1 Orchesella villosa
TTCCGAAATCACCTGAAACTTATATTACATGGATTTAGCATTACCATGGTGGAATTAGGATTACCAAGATAGAATTAGCATTACGAGCATGGATTTTAATCAATCAATCTCGAGCGCGGAGCGCTTGAGATTTATACGTTAACGGCACCCTTTCCTGTTACCGCTCCGCGGCTCTTGTTCCTTCTAATTTTTAGTCAACATGAATATCGTATAGGTACGTCATTTTGTAAAATATGGCGTCTCAATATGCCCCAGTTTTGAAATAGTGGCCCCTTTTTGTGACACGAGATTGCTCCAATGAATTTAACCTAGCTCCTACACAGTTAACTCAATTAACCTGATTTTTTCTTTAAAATACTCGCAAACGGATTATCTAACTAAGCCCCGATTTTATTTTGCGCGAAAACGTCATGGCTTGAAGTCAGATAGCTCAGATGCTAAATTTCGAATACACCAAAATTAATTGCGTAACAACAATATTAAGTCCACAGATCTGCGGAGTAGACATGAAGTTTTCATGCAAAGCGGAATCGGGTCCTAGTTAGATAAACCGTTTGCGAATATTTTAAAGAAAACTTCAGGCATAGCTCTTAGATTACCCCTTCCCTCCTCTACACAATGTAGATGTAAGCGGCTTTGCTTCAGGTTAAGTTAGTTAACGGTGTAGGAGTTTGGTTAAATTCACTGGAGCAATCTCGTGTCACAAAAAGGTGCCACTATTTTAAAACTGGGGCATATTGAGACGCCATATTTTACAAAATGACGTACCTATACGAGTTACTTTTGATGACTAAAAGTTATAACAAAAAGTTTGTTGTTGGAGTAAGCTAAAGTTCTAACAAGGTCGACATAGTCGACAATCGTAAGTAAACCTCAAACTATTAATACATGTAGAAACATTAATGTATTTATAGACATTCTCAAATAACACGTGTTAATTGTATGAAAATACTAAGGTTTCAACTGGATAAACACTTATCATTTAATGAACATTGTTACCACATTAAGTAGAAAATTTACCAAGAATATATATGTTATCCCATATAAAACGTTATGTTCAAGGAAGACAAATTGATCTTGATGATAGCTTATGGGATGAGTATTCTAGATTATGGTAGCTTAATATGGGTAAATAATTCCAGAATGGAAAATTATACATTTATCGATCGAGTCTTAGACTTATGCTGCTCGCTTTCTACTTGGAAAAAGAAAGTATGATAATGTAAATAATTAGTAACAACGTGCGTTTTATAAGTCTAATTTTGTTTTTTTCTGAGTGGTGTTTTGAATTTAGACATCTTACAGGTTCATTTATTAATTAGGACTAGTATTGTCCTCCATTTGCATTTAAATTGTATGCTAGTAAAAAGATGAACCTTGATAATTAATTACTTTAATAGCCCTAGTTTTTCGATTTACACACTAATGCAAGACTTTAAACATTTTGGTACATGCTTCGAAGAACTAAAGGCTTATCAACGTCGATAGAATGCTTTAAATGTCTAAAATCCATATAAAGTGATTTATATAAAGCGACCTTTTGGACTTAATTTTAATTCCATGTTTTGGATGTCGATTATCAGAGACGGGAGTTTAGTACGCGAGGGCTTAGCTATCGAAGTAACTTAACCAGACGCTAGTTATTACTTTAATTACAAAACGTCCGATAAATGACGCAAAATTTTAACGCATCACTTGAGTTAATTTGGTTATAGTGCATCGAGCGATTGGCAGTATTATATAGTACTGACACCATTAAAAGTCTAATCAATAGAGCATCAGGCTCAAATTGCCTATTAAAAAAGGCCCTGCTGTTAACTGCGACATAAATAACAACTTCCAGATGAATTTGAATTTAAAAAATTTCTGGTATTGGTTTCCCATGAAAAATATTACGTCGACCTTACTTCAAAGTGTTACTCGCTCTTCGAGCCACGGTTGACGGTCATTTCTCTAATATTTTGAAGGACTATGAAAAGTCATCAAATTAAAAAATGAGCTTTTCCATGATAAAGATATCCCAGTAAATGGGCATCATTAGTGGTTCAATTGCTTAGTTCTAGCTCAGTATCATTCATTAGTGATCGAGGCTTTGGATAATAACGTGAAATAATATTACTTTATATATCGGGCTTTTAGCCAAGTGAGCGTAGTCAGTATCACGAGAAAGTGAAATTTGAAAATAAAATTATGATTTATGATACAACTAGTATTTTTATGAATCTCACAGCAGGACAACGAAATTGAGTCTAATTACAAGCTCCTTTCTCTGCCTTGCTAATAATACTACACGAAAATGATACGTCTAAACTATCCTGAAAAGAAAAGCTAACCATTGCGTGAACTGATGTCTTTCTTGACCTTGACTGCCGTCGCCGTCTCTGCTTAGTATAGCGTGTGGTTTTCAGGTTTTCCTGACATACTGACATGCATTGTCATCCATTCTTAAAATTGTTGAGTTTATTTGTTTTACCAGGCACCAGACCAGGACCGAACCAAAGTAATCAATAAACGTTGCAAACATCGGTGTACGTACAACCAAAAGTAATGAATGACGCAGTAAGTGGTACCATTATACACATTTTAGAGAAGCGCATTCTCGATCAGTCCCTAACTCCCGATTCTTCTGAAACTTGATAGGCTTTGTTTCATTAACTTAACTATGATTTTGCCAATTTGAAGTAACTCGGATTGTTAGTTTTACGCCGTGTTTTCCAAAGCTATTGTAATACATCCATCAAATTGATAGGCAATACTAAAATTTACACTACAGCCTATACTTTTGCTACAGCCTGGCTGTTTGTAGTAAAAAAAAGGAGACTGAGCAAGATTTAATAGTTTTGTCACATCGGTAGGAAGTCAGGCACACACAAAAAGCAATGTTTATTATTAATTTTGATTACACACCTCGCACCTTCCATTATGCCTTACATTGCGCACATGGGTTAGTTAGCAGAGGCGTAGCGTACTTAAATTATGCATATTGTGACTTGAGCCCAGATACATACATAGTTGGTGGTAGTTCACATATTATTTGAGAAGTGTTCCATTTGAGAAGGAATTGGTTAGCGTTGTTGGTTAGCTATATAAACGCTCTAATAACTGTCAAAGGATTATTTAGGACGTTAAGTATATTCTGTTATACACTGATATAATAAGCTGCCAATTGCGTTCAGCCTTATAACTTATGTATGGGATGTTTGTCGGCGAAGCTTCCTTTTCATATGAGTCATCCCATCATACATATTTAAATTGCGATTTCCATTCCATTCCAACGATGTCTTTCGGATTGTGATAAGAAGTAAGAACACTTTTAACAACAACTGGCATTATCTCATATGAATAATACAATTACAGTATTCGATTTCCGTAAGGGGACCATATAACGCCAACCAACCTGAGTTGAGTATATATGATGGATAATAATGGATTATCACTAAGAATATGAGTAACGGAAGTGTTTCCTCTTTATCTTTAACACTTTATCCCACTAATCCCTCTGCTTGAGATGTGTATCTGGGGCTGTACATGAAAAACAAGCAGTTTTGGGAACACTTAACTCATGAGTCATGACCATGACACAAGTATGTTGTGTGTTGTATGTTATTATTGCTAGCATTACATAACTTCTGAGCAGGAACAAACTCTTAAGACTGCAGAGACACGTTAATATTGCACAATATTATTAAATTATTTGCATTGTATATATTGTATCATTGCTCAAATTACTATAAGGACACACATGCAAACGGTTAATTAGTTGGATTTGGAGGTATACTTCATAATGCTAAAGGTATGTAAGATCGTGAGCAGGACGTCTACGCCTACACATACGATTATGCAATTCAGTTGAGTCTTCATTTGCTGAGTATCTAAGTATGTTATAGACTTGTAGTTAAATGCAGGATATGTGCGGGTACAACTAAACATATTAGATTTGTATAATGGGATGTTTGCACTTGCATAAAAATTGGTTCAATTGCGAAAACATCCGGCCATTAACCATTATAATATCATATAATGACTTACCTTACCTTTACCTGGATATTAGGGTAATAAAATTGTCAAAAACTGAACATTGACTGGAAATAAAAATTTAATCTTCAGAAACGAAGAGAAAATGAAGACTTTCAATTTAATAAATAACAACAATTAATTACAAGTTAATTACAAGTTTTCTTCAATATGTATGAAATAGCGTTGGAATTTGCTTATGCTTTGTAATCATTATCAACGCTAAATGAAAAAATCAACAGCTTCGTTAACGAAAGCGAAAGTGTATTGCCAATTGCCATTGCATATAGGCATATACATAGGCATAGATAGGTCTTTATGTTTATGCATACGTATTTAGTTTAGGGAATACAGCAACATTGTTACTTATGATGGCTTATATTGGAGTACTACAATTTAATCTCATTGTTGTGTTGTTTTGTGGGGTAGGTCTTGTGTCTTGCCTGCCTGAGCCTTGTAGTTTTTAGATATATTAATTCATAATCATGAGCATATAGATTCATACCTTTTTAAAGACATTAGCTTATACACCGTTAATCCTACAAATACAAAATACGTACATGATCTACTACTGATAATTCAACAGACATCAACAACATCAAAAACAAATTACTCAAAAAAACTTCACGGTAAAATCGTGTTTTTCTTCAACATATTTACTTTCCCTTTTAAGGCAATATTAATATCTAGTGTGTGTGTAAATATATTACGTTATAAGCACGTACAAAGTATATCTGATTGCTATAAATTAGTCAATAAAAACCCCCTTTTGTTAGCGAGTTTTGTTATAACACTCTTTTTAGCTTTCAACATCAGGCCGTTTGAATATGTTCTTTTAATTCATATTCATTTTTATTACCGCTACAATATTAACAGCTCTTTTCTAATAAAATAAACAAAAAAATTGATTATTATTTTTTCAGATTCAAGATGAGATGACACGCATGCCTCATATGCAAGAGAGAAACGCGTAATAATATAATGATTCAACAATATAAAATGAGAAAATATTATTTATTCAAGCAAATTGACCTTGGTTCAATGATTACTTAGTATCATATAATCATTATAATTAACGTGATTCTTTGCTGCTAACTGTTGCATTGCATATTGATATTGATGAGAATGAGAGTTTTTGAAGCTTCCCAAATTAACAATACTTTTTTATATATCCTACATGGATAATCACAAAGAATAGTCGAAGAAGAAGCGCCTATTTATTGTTAGCTAAATGAAAATAGTACGTATTCGCACAAAAGCACAAAGTTTAAAAACTCTCTTTGGTATCTCTTTAACCTGCAGACTGAATCACTTATGATGCTCACAATTCACAATGGAAAAGAGGGATTTACATTAATGAATATTCATGGGCACATTTCATCTTCAAATTCTTGAACATCTGTTTTGTTTGCAATTATTATTAACTGTCACCATCATCACCGTCGTCGTCTTCGTCACTGCCACTACCACAAATTACATTCGTGTTGACACTTCGTTTGTCTTGGTAAACGTAGTTCATATTCATATTCATATTTAAACCACCTTGAACATCCACATCTTCATAGTCACTTATACCAACGCGAACACTACTCATGTTCACCATTTTCCCACAAGGATATCCATTATTAGTAAGCTCCAAATCATTTGCGTTTTGCAAATCATGACATTGCTCCTTCAACTCCTCACAACTTGCACTCGCACTAATGTTGCTACTGCTGCTTGCAAATTCATCATCATTTGTGCTTGGATCATCCGAATCGCAACTTGCAGAAGAAGAGGAGACACTGCTGTTACTATTACCGCTGCTGCTATTGCTCGAATTGCTGGGATCGTTGGATAATGACAATGGCAAGACCAAGGACGCATAATGTTCTTCCTCGTCGCTTGACGAGGACGATGATGGTTGGGCTGATAATGCCCTATGGGATAACTCGTCTATAGGGTGGTTGCTGTTGTTTATATTGATAATTCTGTCTTGAGCAATGTTATTAGCATTTGAAGTGGCTTCAGGAGAAGTATGTCCTCGGGTGAATATTTCGTCGTACGATGGAGGAGCTGGAACAAATTGCAAAAATTGTATATGCTTATAAATATTTGTATATGTTTAATGCTCATAAGTTTTTCACTCTGAATTTATATTAATAGTAAAACCAGTAGGTTAATAAAATAGGAATATGCTTACGTGATTCAGACACACGATAAGAATGTGCAGATATAGGAATAATTTGTCGACCACTTCTCATATGCATCATATTATTTTGATTCCTCCTCCTCTGAAAAAAGGATTCTCCTCTGGTGGTCGTCGCACTTCGTGGGGAAGCAGTAGAATCGTCATACTCAAAATAGTACTCGTATTGCCTTACTGGCCCAAGAATTTGAACTGGGGTTCGATTACTGTTTCTTGAAATTGTCTGGTTAGGATACAAACTGTGACCCCTGCTTAGCTGACTATGGGTAAAACTCGTGGGGGTATTAACTGACACAAGATGTGGGCTAAATTGGGAGGTTGTGATTGCCGCAGTGGGAAGAATGAGCTGGCTCATCGGGCAATCCATACGATGACCATTGTTTGCCAAAGGAAACATATTTGGAGTGGTTGCTCCACCATCCAAAGATGGTACTGATAATGCTCTTTGTCGTTGTACTGAAAGGGTTCCGATTGTTACCGGAACTTTAATGCAGATTGGCTCTTCTCGACAATTCTTTAGACTTAGCTGAATCTGGGAAATGAAGACGCATATAAATTCATGCTGAATGTAAATATGTAAAAGTGCTTTTAAGCACAAGAAAATGATTGAGCACGTACGTGCAAATAGTAGAGCACAGGTATAACAACGGGGTAGCTCAGTACATTCCCTAGGTTTGTGGGAGGGATTCCTCCAGGGACTTTCAGTCGTGCTTCCCATGTCACAACCTGGCCGGATGTTACTGACGGCCCTTTCATCTGCTCGATGAGGGTTGCGACAGCTTTTTCTTCTCCTGTTTTGACTTCCTACATTAAAACAAAATGTATTTTTAGTTTATTTTTTTTTCAATTTAACAGTCTTTCTTAAACCAGATTTTTTTAACTCACCTGTAGCAAGGAAACCTTTAGCTTTTTCGTGTCAACTTTGGACAAATTACGTATTTCAACGGAGAAAGGCACAGAGTGACCTCGAACAAAACCACTTCTACTACACTTAAATGTGAATCCATAAGGCCCTGACTTGGATAACAAGTGCTTGACATATTTTTGACGTTTTATCTCAATTGGATTTAAAATCCCAGGCTCTAAATTAAGGTCAAATACTCCTTCCACTTGAAGTCGGGAACTGACTCTCTTATCTTTCCAACTTGCACGTGTCAACTTTGCTTCAACAAAGTAGAGCACGTTCCCATCTGGCCACTCAAAGGAGGAGGGGAGTCCGGGTGGTAAAGGGAAGGTGAAGGGGTAGAGAGTTTCACCAACTCGAAGAAGAGTGTTTGACCCATCTAATAAAAATATGTTTAGAAATGATATAAAAGACCACTTAGCATATTAAGAGGAATACCCTTTGTTTTATAGGTTTTCAAATGTCATGTCTATTTTATAGATTTAAATTACATACCATGCCCAAAAATATCAATTTTTTCGTCAAAATACACCTCCTTTTTGTATCGTTTGGTACCCTCAATGTCTCCAAGAAGTTTGCTGGACCTCCCTATGAATCTCATAGTAAGACCTAAACGCCGAATTAGAATGTACTTATTGAAAATTTAAAATACTTCCACTACAGATACATTTACTGTCGTGCTAAAACATTGAGTTAATGTGTTTAAAAACTGAATAACCTTTAACTTTCTGTGGAGACTTGCTGATAATCACAACTTGACCCGTGACAATCTGACCTGGCACATATGCCAGTTTATCACACACGATCATCATTGGCATTTTGGCAGTTTTTTATATGAAATTGTATGGTGGAAACTTAACTCAGCACTCTCCTAGTACATAACCATTTGCAACTGCTCGATGCTCCAGTAATTTACTCGACTAATTTAAATAGTATTTTTGTACACACACCACATTTCGGCATTTCCCCAGAGAAATTGGCAACTTTATCATTTACCTACATAAAAAACTTCAAGTGAAGGCGGAGGATGTATCTGAATCTGCAATTCTTTGTGAAAAATTCTTTCACTTATCCACCACATTCTTTGCTGGCTCACTCCTCTGCAAATAATCTGTATCTGCATGATACGAAATGATAATAATATGATGTTTGCAGAGTTGACAACTTTCAACTCAAACATTAAACTAAACACTTAGGTTTTTGAGTGGGACAAAGAACCGGAAATGAAACAGCGTAAAGCTGGGTTTCCCATGTCCTGTGTAAGTAGGTACATCTCCTCTTCTCCTACAGCCAAATCTAAATGCCGATTCTTCCATAGTCATTAAGACATGCTGCTTCAGTTATGTAGGTACAACTTAAAACTCACTGAATGAACGTTCTTCTGCGGCACAAAATAATCATCAACTCTAACTTGACTGAAAGTTGGTGTTTGTGTTCGTAAAGCCCAACATGTTCGTTGTGCTTGGTGCATAATCAATTCAGCACGTAAATGTGTATATGATATAAATCCACGCGTGCATTTTCATAACGCAAATGGATATGCGTACTCCTGCACGAGTTTTTTTATAAGTACATCTTTATAAACACTAATGTCCTTGTTAATCCAATGTATAAACGGTAATAAAACGTGGAATAATTGTAATTTACGCTGAGTTTTGTAGCTCTGTTGCTGTTGTAATGGTTTATGAAAATGAAAACGAAAACGCAACAATTTCACTTTCAACTTCACCAGGTCACGGATGGTGAGCGAGTGAGTGGGGCAGGAGTCATAAGGAGTAGTTTTTAATTGACTTAACTTTGCAAAAACTCGAGCTTTGAGCTGCGTTGAGCTTTTTCATAATGTACATAATAATAGCAATCCACATTACATTACAAGAGTACAGATTTACCGACCTTTTTTTCTGCCCCAGCTCAACTTTTTAATGAAAACCCTTCGAGCTTACAAAAACTATAGTTCGAACTCAAATATATCAAATAGAAAAACACATTGAATTACTTAATTTTTTGAACACATTCAAAATTATATTATGAGCTTTCATATATAATAATATAATAAATTCAAAAATTACTATCTTTCTTCTATATCTGTCTGTCTGAGTGAGCGAGCACTAAAAGACTGAAAACAATATAGTTTTATAGTTGTTGGCAGAACAGAAGCTGGTTCAAGACTGATGCTAAATACTGATGATGGAGGTTTAGCGTTTGAGGTAAAACTCTTGTTTAAGTTGGATATTGCATAGCATGGCTTGATAATGATAAACCAAACCAAACCACAACGTTTTATTTTATGATCTTTAGTTGGGTTGGGATTGCAAAGGCTAAGATACATAGGCTCTTGAAGTTTGAAGCTTGTCCAAGAGGTGTCTTGACTCTTGGCTTCGTTATAAGTAGTTATATTACATGATAATATCATCGTATTCTTATGTGACTTTATTTACGAGGACTACGTGTTAATATTTTAGTATAGCATATAGTTTTAATTTAAACACTCATAATACCACATGGTTTTTTACGTTAAATCGCTGAATATTATTATATCCGAAAGGTTAAAGCTTGAAGCTGAAATGCTGAAAATATCAAGATTTAACATATCTACATATCCCAAAAGCGTTATTTTTATCTTTATGGCCCATGCACATGTTTATATTTCATTAAAACGCGCTATGAATATTGTTTATGATGATTAATACAGCAATTTTCTACACTTAAAACGTTCAGTTCAACATTATGCATTAGGTTTTAGGTACGAATGTCTACGGACTTCATAATTGGGAAGGAAGGATACCATCATCATTGTCATCATCATCATCATCATTCAATCCAATACACAAACAAACTTTTGTCATTGTCGAGTTTTGTGAGTGCGAAACATTTGTTTTTCATTTAAGCTTAAGGTTATGTTTGTGTATCTAATATATTAATGTGTTATGCTTTGATAATAATTATCTTTTTTTCTAGTAACTACTTCCATTTTTGTTCGTCATTCGTTCGTGCTCCTACTAATAAAGAGTTAATGCTAATGTTAATTACAATTCAATGGGTATGATAGTATGATCTACGATTAGTTTGGTTGGTTTTGTGTTATATGAATGATGAATGAATTGTATTTGTTCGTTGTGGCTTAATCTTTGACTTAAAGATTGAAGACACCACTTTACTTGACGTGAGGGATTTTGATAATTTGATACCTGATTTATGATTTTACTTATATGATTTATCAAGTGGCAAGCATGACGGATACATTATCACATCACATTTTACATTAGGCTTGTTGCATCTAGTTATATGAATTGTAAAGAGGTGTGCGTGAGACGTGAGACCGATATATTGTGACAATATGGTTGATGATTGATGGATGATGATATGATGATGATGGTGGCAATCTGGCAATGAAAATATGGCAGCAGCAGCCAAGCCAATGTTATTATGGTATATGCCATTGATAATTGTAAGTCATGGTTATCATATCGTAAGAACGTAAGAAATGGGGATGGGTACAGTTGATGGCAATTTTGCTCACTTAAAAACTAAAAGCAACTTGGGAAAATTTGGAAGCGTATTTTGAATCTTACATGCGGTAGCTGGATAGTCTTAAAGTAGAAAATTTTATACCGCTAATGACACTGTAAAATCAATTGATATGGTATTATATAACTTCCGAAATACAATGGAAAGTTTTTAACTTCTTCCTTGAAACTAAAAGCAGATAAATGAATACACACGTTTTTGGACGTGTTTAGCTGTGATCTTTGTGTACACCTGACTGGCCTATTAAGTTCATTCATATATGTTGAAGTTGAATGTATACCAATTCTCGTTGTCTTGTCGTGTACCTTTAAAATTTTTGATGCATTGTACTTTAACTTGCATGATGTTTATTTCTGATGCTGTACCGAATACTAATTGCTTGAATTCTTACTTGACGCGACTGCATAAAATATTTATTTAATCTTTCTGTAAGCATGTTGAATTCATAATAATATAATACACAAAATACAACAGTTTTTCAAAAGGTACATGTGTAAGCAAGTGTTAAATAACGCTAGTGCTAAACTACTTTGTTCCTCATTTAACGCTACAATATAAATGTAAACTTGGCCTTTGGCCATGTACATGCCTCATAGATAGTTTGAGGTTTTATTAAGTAGCTTATAGCTTACGAATTTTTTTTATTCGGAGGTTAGTTTTCTAATGTATAAATGCGGAACTTTTGATCGATCTGTAGAGTTGTAAATTAAATTTGTTTAAAGTAAATAAGATATCGGAATACTAGTTTACGACGTCTAAAGTCAATATTTCAACCGATGTTGAGTGGAAATGGATGGAAATTATTA
>JAANSM010004366.1:0-11438 GCA_036850725.1 Orchesella villosa
CATAATTCTATGTCTCTTCACCTATTTTCCATCCTCAACATCAACATAATACCCAAATCCTTCATTAGAATACCTTACAATAGAGTGTGGCCACGTGAAATCAGGCAATACCGTACGCTGGGCTTATGCACATTAGCTTTAGAGCATTGAGTAATTTCCTGAGCGGCTGCATTGCTTGGGCATAAAGGCGCGGGCAAAATTTCCAAAGTTTGGAGGCCTACATCTACGAGTCGCCAGCAGTCTACTCCAAAATTTAAACGGTAATTAACTGATATCGATCGGCAATACAAATTAAAACAAACTCCAAGGAGTAGATTGCTGGCGACTGGGCGCTATGTGGCGCCAAACATTGCATTGTTAACGGCCAAAAGTTTCGAAAATCTAAGTTTTCAAAATTGTAGATGGTCCAACAATGCTCAAGAAACAATTTGAGAAATGCAACTTATGGCCTATAACGCGTAGTTTGAATGCTAGAAGCATTTTATTGCCTCATAAATGGGAACTGAGGCGTCATTTTCTCAACCGTATGGCTTCATATTCAAAAACTAAAACCACCACCAAAATCTGCATGAAAAAATGCATATTATATATATTTGATGGTAAAAATACGTGATATGTCAGCGCACGGTTTTGCTGATTTCACGTGGCCATCGTCAATACACAATACCGTCACATATTACACAAGTCATTTAAAAAAACCATGCGTTCTGAGCGGAAGCAATGAAAACATTAGAGGGCAATCTTATCTCCCCGGTAACGTGATGTTTTACAAAAACATAAATATTACACTTAAACGCTCGTTAAGAAGGTTTCGCATGATGTTTGAAATGAATCCATTATGAGGTTAGTGAAGTTTTGTAGAAAATTATTTGTAGAATGGAGAAATAGTATTGGACTGTTTGGAAAATCAGTTTGTAATATTCACCGGTTTTTCCTGAAAGTTGACGAAAAAGTTCAAAATATGGAAGCAGAGCTTGGACAGGATTCTGTCGGATAGCGTGGAATAGTGTAAATCTTACCCTTGAGGAATAATTATATACCAAAGAAATTTCGCTATAAGCTGTTGCATAATTTGTTTCTGATGAGTTTTTGGCGTTTCACACAAAAACTTATATGGTTATATAGGTAACTTGACATCAGCGATGAACTGAGAATACTGTCAAAGCTTCGCTTCCGTATTTGAACTTGGTTTCCAATTTTCCGGAAAGTCGTTGAAAATTACCAATTGATATACCGACCAGTCGCTACAAAATTTCAAGTTGTATCTGATAGGCAACAATTTGGCGTGAAAAATTATCTATAAATATTTTTCAGTAAAGCGTAATGTTAAAGCGTTATCTTCACGTCTTCCATTGACTCAGTCCATATAGTGCGTTGGCGCAGCATACGACCCCCATCGCTGTTTTGTAGCTTTGTATTACGACGAATGAATACGATTGCGGATTCACCTACACAGCTAAGAAAAGTGAAGACTTGTTCTCTACTAGTTTTTCGAGTATTCTTTCTGCGAATAATTTTCTGCAAATTTTCTGCAGGTACCATTTCTCCATTCTACAGATAAGTTTCTAATAAATTTCCCTTCAACTACCATGATTCTACAAAACTTCTGTATCCCTTCCTACTGTAAGAATCCATGTGTCCATGTCATAAACAGTCGACAATTTTTCATAAATTCCTTCATCCCGCAATCACACCAACATCTACATACTGGTTTGACAAGCTTACAAAGCGACGGTAAACAGGTAAATAATAAATTTGTTTATGTTTCATTAGAACTTCGGTAATTATTTTAAAAGGAAATCTTAGCATGAAAGGTAGCGGTAGTTATGAGTTGTAGAAGTTTTAGTCTTACAATCATAACAGCTAATAATGTGGACATCATACGACAAAAAAATAAGCTGGTGAGAAGGACATTTGTGGGCGTTTCATAATAAGAAAAGTAATTGTCCTATAAGCTTGCCTTTCAAGTTAAAAATGCACGCAAACTTAACAGCACCTGGGGAGTTATATGATAGTTGTGCAACTTTTCGGAGTCGCAAAACTAATACTCTTCTTCAGAAAATTTCCTGGAATAAACCTAGAGAAAATATTTGACAGAGATGTCTAATCCCGTTCCCCCTGAGAAGATTTTAGTTAAGCCAATTCGCGATGAAACTCCCCAAATAGAAACCCAAATAAGTAACCTTGAAAACGAAGATGAGAACCCGGAACATTTAGGAAAACTTCGGATATTTCACTACTACTTCTTAACTGGATACTACGCCCTTATCATTCCTTTCAGAATTAACAGACGGCATGACGGGAGTGGATTTATGACCGATACTTGGATAGTCCAGAAGGTAATCATTTAAAAGATGAGTTTAAAAAATTATTGAAGTTTCATTTTGTGAGTTAAAGTTTCCCTTGTGGTTTTCGCAATTCAGCTGTTGTGCTTAACTAATTCTTTGGCCACTCTCATGGGTATTTTACATAACGGAATTGGCAAGCCTAGTACAATTGTGGTCTACCAAAACAAGCTATAGTGCAAAAGATTACATTAATCTGGCTTACTCCATACTCCATCTTGCTCTCCAACTCAAATTTCACTGGGTTGTCATGACGAAGCGCGTAAAGCTGGAGAAGCTGTTCAACGACGTGAGTGCTTTCAGTCTGTTCCAAAGACAGAAACTGGCCGATCCGTCAGCATCAATATATTGCACGTGTAAAAAGGTATTGCCTACCGTCATTAAATTTTTAGCATATTATTCATGCTATTTTACGGCTTCTTTCATCAGGTAAATATGTTCTAACAGTATTTACTTAATATTTTTAGAGGTTCCTCAGCATATACATGTTCTACATGACTGTTTTCACCATTATATTTGTCATACTACGAAAATGTAATTTTGGCGTTAGTCTTCGCGATCAAGTACCAATTGGCAATCAGTTTTCAACGGCAATTGAAACTGGACGGGCACGATTCTTTCTTGCTAATGATGGGGGAAGCACTACTAAAGTTACGAATATGGGTAGCAAGAAGGATTATTACTATACGACCGAAGATATCATCACAAATACATACTCAACTGAAGATATCATTATTGGCTGTGTGGAATTGATACTGCAGTTCATCAAGTTGTGGAACGAATCATTTGTTTTACTATTCTTCTATGGCGCTCTCCCAGTCACTTTCTGGTCGGCAAGTAAACGATTCCAAAGCCATGTGTCCGATGTTTGCTGTTCCCGCAAAGGGACTACCATGTGGGATCAAGCATACAACGCAGTTCAGGCAGATTTGATTGTGAAGAAGTATGAAGAGTTAAGAAATCTTGTGGCCTCACTCAACTCCTTTTGGTCAACGGCGGCGCTTTTCTACGTTCTTGAAATGACGCTAACTCTGTTAAGACGCATAAATCTAGCATTTAGTTCCAACAATAGTTTACACTATTTGTTTACTGCTAACTCGACATTGTTTTTGATTGTGTCGTTGGTAATGCTGGCAGAAGGGCACCGAATAAATGCATGTTTTAAGCAGTGGCTTTGTGAGAGATACGTAAGGGAGCAAGTGTTTGCTCAAAGAAAAACGGAATTCGAATGGTTGCAGAGGGACTTGGAAGTAGGGCCGGTTGGGATTGGTTCAATAGGAGCGTATGAAATCAGCTATGGGTTTATTGCACAAGTGCTCATGTGCACTGCTTTACTGATTACTTTTTAATATTAATAATGCACACAGTAAATTGTTTAATTAACACACTAATTTAGCATAAGCATTTCCTGTAAATCCTATCATATCCACACATAATACATACAATTCGTGATATGATATGTCAAAAATCCTTTGAAATATTTTGTAGGTGAATAACAATTCAATCTTGCATTTCCTGTTAAAGGGAGGATTCCTGAATTTCACGCCACTATTACAACAAAACAATGTACATTGGTCAAGATAAAATTCAAAGTAATTTTTGGTAAATGCTATATTTGTTTATCACTACTTTTAAGTATATGAAATCCCCAGTCCTTACAATTTTGATCAACACATATTAATATTATTACAAATATTAAGTTTTTAACGCCGAATTTATAGCCCGGCGCTATTGCCTGGATAACTAATCGTAGGCTTAGGAATTAAGAATACATTATGCTATAAGAGAGAATATAATATTTAAGGTGAACAACACGTGAACCAACTACTGATTAAAACGTGCGCATTAAATATTTACACAGAACCAAATGTGAAACTTTGTGAGCTGCCCCAATCCCAATCTTAGCACGCAACCATTTTTGAAAACTGGAAAATATCTTGCTTAAGTGCCTAAATTAATTAAGTCTTAAGTAATTTAAGATATCCGCTGTTTAATGTGGTAGCTGCTTGCTGCAAAAGTTTTAATTCTACAATAATAATTATAACAACAAATACAATGTACATTATACAAACCGACAGAAAAACTTTTGCGAAGGACATTTGTGGGTGTTTCACCAAATATTAATTAACTATAGTAAAAGTTGGAAAATACGCCAAACAATTTGAAAGATTTTTAAACAGAGAAGTTATGGACGTGTATGATGCATGTAAAACGATTCAAATACTGTATTAATCGTTCTGGGTTGGATGTGCTTCAAAAATATTCACAAAGCATTTGACCAAAATGTATAAAATCGCACAGCTAGAAAACATTTTAGGTGAAAACTTACGCGTAAAAACTATGAAAATAGAAACCCACATAAACCAGTTTTATAAACCAAAGGAGACACCTACGTTAGCAGGAAGACATAGACTAATTCACTGGTACAATTTAGCTGGGTATTACACCCTAATTATTCCGTTTAAGCTTAAGAAAAGGTATGACGGAAAGGGATGGGAAAATGATGTTTTTATGTTTCAGAAGGTAACAATTTAAACATTGAACTACTTATTCAAAAAAAAATTCATTTCACAAAATAACCTGCAATTTTGATTCAGCTTTTATGTTTAGTAATCTGGTGGCCACTGTCCTGGGTTATATGTGTGTTTGAAATTCTAACCGTTTTGGTATCGTTCTTTACTGAAAATAACTAGCCAAAAATAGGACACCCAGTTACTAATCGTCCAGGAACTAAGGGCACATGGGACTATGATGACTCAGCAACTTATAACAAAGCATATTTCGTCAATGAAAATTACATCACCGAAAATACCGGTCCTGAAATCTGCCAGCCAGAAAAGTACTTTGAGTTTGCATACTTGATACTTCACCTGGCCCTCCAAGTGAAATTCTACCTGGTTGTCATGAGAAAGCGGAAACAACTGGAGAAGCTGTTCAATGACGTTAGCGCCTTCAGTCTTTTCCAACCAACGGAATCCTCGGGCCCGCTAAAGTCAACAGGATTCAAGTGGACAACGGTATTATATCGTGATGCTAACTTGTTTCTTTTCCCTTTATCAATAAGATCGTACATTATATAGTAAACTACAAAAATATGAATAATTTTATTCGAATTTTTCAGATGCTTCTCCGACTATACATGGCATATATGCATGTGGCCTGTATTGCATTAGCAATACTGAGGAAACTATATTTTGGACAAACTATTCAAACAAATATTCCCCTTGGCAAACAATTTTCAACAGCAATTGAAACTGGCCGGAACCGCTTTTTTGTTGGCCATAAAATAAGCTGCGCTGTAAAACTGTATAAGGATAACATCTGCGATAACATCTATTCGACCGAAAATATCATAATTGGGTCTGTGGAATTAGCTCTGCAATTCATTCGCATATGGAATGATTTGTTCGTTTCGATGTTCTTCTTTGGCGCTCTCCCTCTCACATTCTGGTCTGCAAGCAAACGATTTCAACTTTACTGTAGCCGGATTTACCGTTAACGAGCGGGGTCTCCAATTTTGAACAAAGCATTCAATTCCCAACAGGCAGATCTGATTGTGGAAAAGTATGAGCAGCTAAGAAATCTTGTGATATCTCTTAACTCAGTATGGTCAACTCCCGCACTTTTGTTTGTTCTTGACACGTTGCTCACCGTGGTATTACGTGTTACTCTGGCTTTGACTTCTAAAAACACATGGCATCTCTTGTATACTGGTAACTTGGCATTGTTCTTGATCGTATCGTTGGTAATGCTGGCAGAAGGGCGCAGAATTAATGCCGCTTTCAAGCAATGGCTTTGTGATAGGTACATACGGGAGCAAGTTTTTGGCCAAANACATACGGGAGCAAGTTTTTGGCCAAAAAAGGATTTGTTAGAATGGTTAGAGAAGGACTTAGATGCAAGGCCGGTGGGAATTGGGTCAGTAGGTGTGTATGAAGTCAGGTATGTGTTTTATGCTAAAATTCTGGTGTTTGCACTCACGACATTTTATCTAAACCCGATATAAGTGAAATCTGATAATTTTCATAGCAGGTATAAGTTAAATACGAAATGGCGTAAGTTTGCACTTAACAGAATTCTACCATAACACCCATGTCACATACATTATTATCGTTAATATACACTTATACGTGTAAGGATATGACCTTCAAAAATATAATATAAATTTTAACTTACATCTCCATTTTTACAAAGTTATTTGAAAGAAATTAACGAATCAATTGATAATAGCAGAGAGGTTTATTATAATTAATAAGTTCGAACATCAATTCTATCGCATTTTAAGCTTTAGATTCAGTACAGTTCATTGTTTACTTGCACCACATTACTAACATTTGAATTTAAGTCTTTAAGGAATAAAATAATCCTCGAAATAATGTTTTCTTGAAAACATATTTATAACATATTTAACATGAGAAGGCATTAGGATTGGAATAAAATGGTTTCCTTTTTGAAATCCACTAGGCTTTTTGTTTTGAAAACTCGTGACATATTAGGTACTGCTTGGACATCAGGAGAGTGATAGGTGGTATGAAATCTAGTTTGGAAACAAAATATTAAAATAAAAAAACGTCTGACCTACGGCTAATCTAAAACCACAGGAAGTATCATATCTAACTATACAAATACATAAGCCAATTGCCGCCTTGGTTGTCTGCATGGTCATATATATTGGTGAGCGAAATGTAGGACATGTCATAAGAAAGGCGAGTTATCAGTTGAGTTTGTGATTCCGTATTTGCTAGTTGAAATTTACATACCAACAACTATATTTTGTTTACTTGTATGTTTAAAAAGGGAGTTTCTTTAAAAACACATTAGGCATAAGCAAGTCGTTTGTTTGGAGCCAACATTTTCTGCTATTCGCTTCACTTTGATTAACTTAATTTCTTATTATTTATAAATAATGAATATATAAGATACGTAGTAAGACAAAAAGTTTGTTTAATAAAGCTTGGTGTTGCTTGAATTTTATTTCAATTTATTCCAATCACATATATGATCTATGTGTATACCATTATACAGGTATTCGATTACCATTCTATGCAATCTACAGAACGAAATAAAACTATATAAAAATGTTTATCTAAACCTATCAAAAAGAGCTAAATTAAATAACGCCCTTAAATTCCTGACTGACATGTGCATGGTTGTTATGAATTTAAACAGAATATCTGGTCGTAGTCAAGAAGCTATTTAAGGTCAAACCAACCAAACACGCAACCAAATTTCGTTAGCACTCCACAATAAAACCTTGTTGCTTTAAAACAACGACGATCTAGCATACAGCTTAATGTTAAACTTTTACTCACATAAACCTAGCGGGATCTAACGTGGACAGCGCACCAAATGATGAAACACGGGAGCAGGGACATTTATTCCTTTACCAGAAACTAATTACTTAATTTAGAGGTTGGAATTGTGACCAAAACTATTAACATGGTCTATAAAAGCTTGGAAACCAGGTTGTGCTAGTACAACAATTGGTATTCTCCAAACTATCATATAATTTTCAATTTCTATCAACATCAAACAATGGACTACAATGTCTAGGAACGATCAACTAGAGAAAGTTTTCGTCCAACGAGTACGTGCGGAAAATACTTCAGTAGTAATCTACGTCAAGGATATTGATAAGGAAAATGAGTCACCTTCTGCCCAAAAAAGGTTTCATCTATTTCATTGGTACTTCCTAGCTGGATATTACACCCTTTTTGTTCCTTTCAAAATTAGGAAAAGACGCAATGGCATTGGATGGGAGACTAAATCGTTTACAGTCCAGAAGGTAACAATTGAAACGATTAAATGTTTTTTGAAGATTTGGTTTTAAACAATGAAGAATTAATTCCATTTAGTGGTTTTCCTTACTAATCTGGTGGCCTCTTGCATTGGTGTTCGGAATAACGGATCTAATAGGGCGATTGAAGGTGTTCTACGGTAGCAGGGGGAACAAAGGTAACACCGGTGCTTGGCATTATTTCGACATAGCAGATTTCATCTTTTCGCAAGCTTTGCCATTGACATTTTACTGGATTCTCGTGAGTAAAATAGAAAAACTTGAGAGGTTATTCGACGATGTCAGCGCTTTTAGCTTGTTCCACCCAACAGAACATTTAGTTCCGCCATCAACACGACTATCCAAGTGGAAGAAGGTATTTTTCATTAGCTTTTCAATTTAATTTGTAATTCTACCATTATTACTATGACTGGTTTCTGCATAATAACTTACGTTAATAAGATATTTGCTTTGTTGTTCAGTGGTTTCTGAATGCGTACATGCTGTACGTCGTCTTTGCTTCAATTTTGTTGATGGTGGTTATGAGATTTGCATACAAATTTTCTCTGCAAGCGACTATCGTATCTGGACGGGAACGATTTTTTCTAGGTGATATGGAAAGAAGAGTTGCATTGGTAAATGAATCAAGTCCTCTTGACACGGATGATATGTATTCAATTGAAAATATTGTTGTAGCCTCCGTAGAATTGGTTCTAAAAATCATTTGTTTCTGTAACGAAGCATATACAATAATGCTCTTCAACGTTGTCCTCCCCGTAACATTCTGGTATGCCAGCAAACGATTTCAACTGTATATTTCTGGGATTTACACTCCTCGAGCCGGATCTCCTCCACTAAACACGACGAATAATTCCCTTCATGCGGATAGAGTTTTTCAAAAACACGAGGAGCTTAGAAATCTGGTAACATCTCTAAACTCGATCTGGTCAACGTCCATACTCTACTACATGTTTGGTATTTTGCTTGGTATAGTTATTAACCTAAATGAAGTGATTGCGTCTGGTAACATTCTGGAAATTTTTCAGACTGTCAACTTACTTTTATTCTATTTGGTGTCATTGGTATTGATGGCAGAAGGACGCAGAATGAATGCGTCCATGAAGTTATGGCTATGGGATAGGCACATTAGGGAACAAGTATTTGCTCAAAGAAAAGCCGATTTGGAGTGGTTGGAAAGGTACTTGGATATCGGACAGGTTGGAATCGGCAACTTAGGAACGTATGAAATCAGCTATGGGTTTCTAATTCAAATGCTCGTATTTACTGTTACGGTGTTTCTTATTACATTTTAATAAGAGTAAGGAAATTTGTGAGTGTTGGTTGAGTGTGAGATTCTGTATTTGCTTGTTGAAACGTACCAACCAACAACTAGATTTTGTGTGATTATTGTTTTGAAAAGGGACTTTCTGCGAAAATACAGTAGGCATTTACATTAGGCAAACATTTTAGCAAGCCATTTGGTGCCCATATTTTCGGCTATTCGCTTTACCTTGATTATCTTAAGTTCGTATTATTTATAAATGATGAATACATGAGATTCGTAGTAAGACAAAATTTTTGTCCAATCACAAATATGTTCTAAGAGTATACCATTATTAAGTTATACGATTATTCATTCTTGCAATCTACAGAAAGAATTAATAAAACAATATCGAGAAATGCTTAGCGAAGCCTTTAAGAAAATTCCATTATTAAAAATGCCCAAGAATCCTTCCTGACATGTAGTTGTTGTGAATTTAAACATAATGCCATTCAATGTAGAAGTTTTTTAAACTTCAACACAGATAAACACGCAATCATTTTTTGTAGAAACAGTACGGAATTTAACGTGAACAGCATACCAAATCATTAAACACTGGCAACTAGTGATAAAAACATTTATTCGTTTACCCAGTATTAATTACTTAGCGTAGAGTTGGAATTGTGACTAAAATATTGAACCCGTGGTCTACAAGCTGTAAGAACTAATGTAGTGCATGCTTAAGTTTTGTAAATGTTCAAACTAAGCCATGTAGTATTTTAGAATGCTTCTATAAATGTATATAAACATAAAATTAGACAATAATACAGAAATCTCTCAAGTTTTTGCCCAAGAATATATCATACCTAGCTCTGAGAGCAAGGTCACTGATTTAGAGTCGATCATTAGATTTTTATGATTTAAACTCAGATTTTGAAGTTCCAGAAGTGTCCAAACTAGAAATTTTGAGGGCAATAGTAGATGTAAAGAAAGTTCGTCCTGATAATGACACAATACCAAAGAAAATCTACAAATCCTTTTCTGACGTTTTAGCTGAACCGCTAGCGTTGCTATTTACAATGACAGTAAATTTACATAGTATACACAGCTATATGAAAAAACAGATTGCTTTCCGCTTTATAAAGGGAAAGGAAGCTGTCATAAGCTTCCTCTTATAGGGCAATTTTTAGTTTATCAGGCACAACTAAAATTTGCGAACGATTTTTATATGATCGCATTTTTAGTTGGTGTAATGAACTGTTTAATCCATACCAACATGGCTTTTTAAGATGAAGATTTTGTGAAACTGCAGTTAGCCTTTTAACACAAGATATGTATAATGCTCTTGACAAAACTAGTGGGAAGTGAGTAGCGTTATTTGTTGACTTCCGAAAAGCTTTTGATAGCGTGAACAGGGTCAAATTGTTAAAAAAGTTAATGAAACATTTTAATCTACCACCATATCTTATAAGAATTTTAATTAACTACTTTGACAGCCGAATGTTTCGGATAATTAATGGTGCACTTGTATCTACCTACTTTGCACTTGACAACGGCTGCTTACCAGGATCCTCATTAGGCCCTCTGCTATTTTCTCTGTACATTAATGACATAGGTAACTGTTTAATTGTTCCGTTTACTTTTTGCAGACGATCTAGTCTTATATGTATCATGTACGGATTATTCCGAGGGTATAAAGAGGATACAGGAAGCAGTTGATTAGCTAGAGGTATGGTGCCATGAGAACGACTTGGTAATCAATTCTGAAAAACCAAAATGTATGTTGTTCTACAAAAATAATGATAAGGCTTCTAAAGAAGTATCTGCCAGCAACACCGAAACTATAAAGGGGTTTGATAAAACTATTGAAATTGTAACGTCTTTTAAGTACTTAGATGTAATAATTGAAAGTAATGTTTCTTTTAAATTGCATTTCAAGCATGTGCAGAACAAAATGAATGCCGGCTTAAGCCGTATGTATAGTTTAAAACGTATGTTAACTGAAAATGTGCTAAAAATGTTTCTATCTGCATGTGTGATATCTACAATCGAATAT
>JAANSM010004367.1:0-11437 GCA_036850725.1 Orchesella villosa
ATGCATTTTAAATGCATGTCAATCAAAAAACAATGTTTAAATTGTTTAATAATTTTTCAGATTACAAGCTTTCAGTAGATATTTCCTACATGCTTACATGTCTTGTTATATGTTGAGCTGCGACTTGAAGAAATTTATTAATGCGTGATTTCGTTCGGTGACATGTATATATCAGATTATATATATAACAAGATTTGCACACACATGCACATACAATGTAAGGCTTTAATGGCAAAGCAGTTTTAGCAAACTTGAATTGAAATACGTTTGTACTCTCAAGAAAGCAATAGCCAATTATTGTCGTGGCTGCATGCCTCATCATGAACGACATGAATGACCTTGAGCTCGTGAAATGTGAATGCCTTCACTTTTTTGCTTCGGTGATAATATTAAATAACAGGATGGACCGTACGAATTAACAAACTGAATGCATTTACGTTTCCTCATATGCATGATACCTTGCAAATGACGTAATGGAATCTTTGCATACTTGGTGTAGTGCTCCTTTGCTTTTTCTCCTTTTGCTCAATTGCTCTATAGAATAATCAGGGAATCTAATAGGTATTGATGGAGTGAATCCTTGAGGGAATGTTGGTGCTATTAATGGAGAGAACCAACTTCTTTTCCTTATACTCAGTCCTGTGCTCCAAGAATAATTGGAAATCGCATATATTATATGAATGATCATTTATGTATACAGCATCGAAAGCAAAGAATGCTTACTTTGAGCAGAAACTAAAGGCATGGGTACATGAGTTTGATTGTAATTAGGCAACATTACTTTGTCAAGAGGTTACAATAACTAATTTTACATAGAAATTGCCCACAAAAGCATTTTCTGATATTATCATGTACTACGTTAAGTAAATAAATACGTCACAGCAAATGTTTGAGCTGTAGTGTAGAAACTTTTGTATAATTTTAGTAGGGTTGAATGATTAAGTAGTTATGTATACGCGCCAGGAACAAAGACAAATGAAAGTTGAACAATGCACAAAATGCGAAGTAACACCACACTACATCGAGTATGAAAAAATTCCGTTACGTACTTTGCAAGGTATTATGCATATCAACAGAGCCAATCCTATTCTCTCGCAAAATTTCGCCAGGTCCAACGATGAAGGAAGTCAGAAGGGTTCCAGAATATTCAGAATGTTTTGTTGAAAATTATACCTTGCGTCATAAAGTCAATCGTGAATCAAAGCTTCTAAAATATTCCATATTTTTAAAAACTTACATACCTATACGCCATTTGCGATAATCATGTACGGTTTTGAAATTTATGAAGTCAGAGATATTTAGCTCAAATGAAACGTTGTTAGTGCAATGCGTAGCAAGAGATTAAGTTGGATTTGTTATTATGCATGTTAGCTGCAAAGTGTTGTAAAAAAGTATGCCACGTTAAATACATACACTTCAAACAAACCTCGGAATCCTTCGCATGTGATTTGAATCCAATATTCTTCGTTTATTTTAGCACGTATATATGCAATTATTCACCAACTTTAGACCGCTACTGTTATCTCTGCCGAAGCTTTGCTTTGTAATCATTTTATATGATTTAGCTTTGCCAATATTTAATCTACCCATGTAACCAAAATGCGCCGGCCCGACGTTGGCGCAATGTATGCTGAAATGATCGGCCGACAGTCGGCTTTGGCGGCAGGGAAGGCATCGGCCCATCGCGTATCGGGCCAATGCTGGCATTGCGTCGGGATAGCGATGGAACTACTGTATCATTCTTCCTTGCATGCTAGTTTTGTTTATATATGATTTATGCATGAATAATGACTCTATAATCGATCGTTTCAGTGTTCAGTCATCAGTAGTAACTGCTTTTGTCATATACCAATCAATAGTTTTTGCATCATCATCAAATCATCATAATCATCAATTGAAAAGCATCACAATATTCATCATTTTATGTGGATAATCGTTGGACGCTGTATACAACTTTTAACTAACTACTAACGACAGTTGACAGTGGATAGTGAGGTATTGTCTATATCTATTTGATGACTTTAACCAAATTTAAATTTCATGACAGACACCAGATGCCAGATACACTTTTTGCACATTGTACACTGATTGACGATTGGGCACTCAACACTGCAGTAATTAATTTAAATAGATGATAGACAACACTCACTATCAACTATTGTCGAAACTATTGTTGATTGAAATCAACTAATAATCATCATCATAATCATCATAATCATCAATTGAAAAGCATCACAATATTCCTCATTTTAGGTGGATAATCGTCAATCGTTGGACGCTGTATCCAACTTTTAACTAACACTAATGACAGTGGATGGTGGAGAGGTACTGATTGTCTATATCTATTGATGACTCCAACCATATTTTAAGGTTCATGACAGACACCAAATGCCAGATGCACTTTTTGCACATTGTACACTGTTGACTGTCCACTGATGACTGATTGACAATTGGCAATTGGACACTCAACACTCACACTGCCAGTAATTATTTTGTAAATAGATGATAGACAACACTCACTATCAACTGTCGAAACTATTGTTGACTGAAATATACCTTTAACTGTCTTCTTTTATATAGTTAAATAGTTAAAACATTATTAAAACTGGGAGTTAACACTCACTCCACTCATGCAAAACTCACTCAACACTGAATGAGAAAGGACCTTTACTAAACATGTCATATGTAAACAAAAGCACATTACACTTTTAGTGAGAATAGTAAAAGTAAAATGCAATAGCAAAAGATACACGGCATATCATGAGAAGTCACGTTGTCGGGCCAGTGCCGGTAGCTTTACGGATTTCCAGCAAGCTAAAAACGGTTCCGTGCCGACGTTGGCCCAACATAGATATTTTTAATCGGCATGCATGATACATTTTATAATCGGGCCATCGTAGGGTATAAGTAGGCAGATACGGCCGATGGCTTCCCGACGTTGCCGACATTAATTGGACATCGGGCCAACGACTGTGGCTACATGGGTAGATTTGCTCGATCATTGAAGTTTTTGTTATCTGCAGTTTCACGGTGGTCCAGAAATTCGAATCATACGTATGACCTTTTCATAAGGCGAATGCAACATGCTTAAATTACGCAATTATTTCGACTTAGGAAGATGAATTAGATGTTAGAGCTTTTGTAAGAAACTTCAGTGGTCCAGACACCAGCATGCGTGGATACCCATGTTAGGGATTTTGAATTTTATATTGTTTTGGAGCACTTAATTTGTTTCTAAATAGGGTAATAGAATGTGGGCTTTCATACGGTGAAAGTTTTGGCTCGAAATTCCTAACGGTTTGGCCGTTATAATAAAAAACATCGCAAAAAAATGAGTATCTTTTCGATTAAAATTAATCTCTTGACGAGGAGCGGAATCTGTTTTCTAAGTGGGTATGTCTACGATAAAATCCAACTTTTTATCAACATAACTCCGCTCTTCCGGTTGAAAATGGCGTCCGCTACTCGTAGATATGATTTTTCAAAAATTAGAAGTTTCTAATTAGACAGCACCAAGACGGTACAAAATTACATATTTTTACATCAATTTGTTTACGTTGTAAATTTTATGAAACACAACTTTTGATTCAAAATTACTTAATTTTTTTCTGAATACGTTTATAACTGGTAGCAAGCACTTAAGTAGTATTAAAAATAATTCAAATAGGGGGGTTTATGGGTTAATGGGATTGGCACTACCCTTAGACTAAGGTAATATTTTTGTTGATTAGAATGATGTGCGATGACATTTGATGAACTAAAATATTTTGGTTAAAAAATATTAATTTAGTCAGCTGTTAAGATTTAAAAAAGAGCACTCCACTGGGACTCGCTTATCCATGGGTGGAATGCTATGGATTAAAAATCACTTTCAGATTCTAAAAGCATGTGTTCAGGGGACCATTAAAGTGACTCGTGTCACTGCCCTATCAAAATCACCTTGGAAGAATTTCAAATTTGACATTACGTTTTCATGTGTCATAAGAATACATGTCTCATGAAAAAATCCATCTTGCCTCATTCAAATCGACATTCCGAGAAAACCGAGTCTTCGATACATCTATTTTTTTTAAATGTGAAGAATCGGTTTGTGGATACGGCTCTGCTGACCGCTATTTAAATTTCCATCTGGTTTCCTTTTCATTCGGGTTTATTTTTTTTGTTGGATTTCCTCCATTTAGTTTACCTGGGGAAAAGTTACCGCATGGCTTAGGACATTTCGGCTAAGGGAAAACAGTTACTGAGTTTGCTCGAATTGGATCAGAATCGCTTTTTACATCGACCTCCGTTGAACAGATTTTTTAAATATGTACCTTGAAAACATTGAGGTTGAATGTGATAGTTTAGAACCACAGACCCTATAATAAATAGACCTCCAAATCACGCATTTTTTCTGTGATTTTGAATTTCTTTATCTGAGGACCATATTTCGTTGACCAATCAAAGTTTGACAAATCAAGCCCATGACGATGCACATGGTTCCCTATGTTGACAATAGAATAAAGTAACGATATCCATTTAAAACTTAGTCGTTTTGCACAACTGTAACGAGATTGTACCACTGATCTAGACAAAACTACTTTCAGTTTAGTATGGTTACAATTTCTAACTGAGCAATTGTCTTTACCACCCACACCAATTCCTAAAACCCCAACTGTGACTCGGTCAACTTTCCACATTTAATGCATGATAAGCCTAAAATTTTGATAGCATGGAAACACGGTCCTCAGACTTTTGCATAAGAAATCACATAATTCTATAATGCATCGTAAATGGAGTCTGGAGTTCTATCTGTATGTATTTCTATGTCTGGAACGTCTTTATCCTTCACTATCGACAACCACCAAATTCAAGTGCCCGGGTAAACGTAGCTAAGGTACCGCACACATGAATGACATGGTTAACTTTGTTGGCTCCCTAAAACATTATTGTCGTGTGTATTTTGTATAGATTGTGACAAAAATGGGAATGAAAGGAAGTCAGAGGAAGGTACATTTGAAAATTTTATGGAACTGGAATGAATTTAGTTAGATTTCTGACCGTAACAACGGCAACAACTTAGAAACTTAAAGGGGAGCGTACAAACCCATGATTTTGTATATATAAAGGTAGTAAAGGTTATAAGCACAATCACCAATATTCGAAAACATTAAAACACCATATTGATTGGTTTTGACGACATACTGGTACTAATTTAAGAGTAAATATCCGATTAAATTACGACGGGTAATTTTTAGCGTTCGAGGTTGAGGTCAGCAATAAACAATAAATGTTTATATTTTGTGACTGTGCCTGTTTCCTAATTTTTGCAGCAACATCATTGCAAAAAAATCGGCCAACTACAATATTTTGCCGCCTTTTACATTTACATACCTTTTACAGAATGGTTTTTGCACGATGCGTCAGCCACCTCGATATCGAATCGTTTTGTTTCGCCGTCAAAAACACGAACGTAAATTGGTATATCATATGCATACCATTGTTTATTAAAAAGAGTTCGCTATGGGCGATGAGTAATGTTTCCACCTTGCAAAAATCTTTTCGCTCGCATTTGTCAACCGTTTTCTCATAATTTACTTTACCAAACACGATAGGCATTTTGCTTTCACAAACGTGGAAGGTGGAATACTTTCAGAAAGAAAGGTGAACCGGTGACGGACACGAAGCAAGCATCCTTTCCTCCTTGCAAGTAGTTTAGTTTTCGTTTATCAATGTAGATCATCAACGATGCCTGCCTGGTTTGAATGTTTAATTACAAACAGGAACGCAAAACTTCGCATCCAATTCAGTAAAAGCAGCAAATTCTTAGTCTGTAGTTTGTTTGCTGTAATGAGTCTGTATAACGGCGTTAAATAAAAATAATAGAGTTTTATTACGGTAGATTTGAAAGCCGGTATTTGGCATGGAATATATAACCGACGACGCAAAGCAAGTATGTTTGCAGTTGAAAGTGGTGCACCGTCAGTACAACTAAATAAACTGACTTATCCATGTATTTGACTTATTTTTGTACATGTACATCACCGGACTACCTACCCAAATTTCAAAACCTTTCTCGTTACGTACATTCCATATAATATCTCTAAATAGTAGCAATGAGAAAGCAGTAGTAATGCATAATAACTGCTAATACTATCAATTTTTCAAATTTTCACAAGTTTTCCTAATATTACGTTTCAGAAACTAGTGAAATCAAACGATAATGGAAACACTTTATGCAGCAAAGTTGTGAGTTGTGAAAAGTTTAATATGTAATAGTTCGACGAATACATGAATAATTATACGTCTAAAATTAAATTTCAATAATAACAGATTAGATTATGTTTGGTTTCATATGGTGGTGTCATAAAAAATAGTAATAAAGTTTTAGTTGCTGGCATGGTTTGTGTAACAGACATTCTATCTATATTCGGCTTAGTTTAGATGTCTTCGACAATGTAGAGCACATGTTTATTTTTTCTTAGCTGGTAGTATACGCTTTACCTATTACAATTACGAACCATATTTCACTATGTTACATACATTCTCTTATTGTGGTTCTAAAATTTAACCCATTTTAGGTGGAAAGTACTAAATCTGAGCCCTATTAATTACCTTATTCAAACACAAACAATTTAGAATGTGGGTTGTTAAACTATTTATTTATATTTCTTTAGTCAAGTAGTATCAACATATTGAAGTTTCTAATACTGAATCTATCTAGCATTTATTTCAGTACTGTTCGTAAATGGTCCACAGCGCTTGGGATTCTACCGTATTATTATAGACAATTAAAACAAAACTTAATACAAGCATGACTGTAGAAATGATGCTTTCTGCATGAATAATTAAAAAATGATAAATTGATAACCAATGCTCTTATTTGATGGCCGAGTACTTGAGTTAAATTTAACGAAAAGGATGCAAGATGCAAACATATCTCGTCTCTCGAGCAAGAATCTCTGAGAAAAGCGGAGTACCACAAAAACGCATTCTTATTTGCGGATTTGTTTATGTCCCTAATTAATTACTATGAACTAAAAATTAAACACTAAGCATATGATCATTCTCTGAACATGCCACACATAGACGTCATGTTTATTGTTTACGTCCATAGCTTGCTGGTGGGTGGAGAACTTAATGTCAAATGACTGAAATAACCCGATCTTTGCTATTGCAGTTAAGTTATGATTACTTAAGTCTTAAAAAAGGCATCAGTTTAGCGGTCTATATTCATATTCAAGTTTTAATAACAAGGTATTAAAATACTCTGGAACACTCCAATGCCAACAACATTTTATAGAGGTTTATTTGAGAGTTACTAAACTATAGGTCGTCTTCCAGGCAGTGTAAGTGTCTAGTTACTGGTTTAGGGAATAAGCTACATTATTTAAAAATGTTTGTTTATAGGTACCAAATTTGTGTGTGCATTGTCGTATTCAGTAGCAATAGACATGTGGTTTTGATACCTGTAGTTAATAGAGTAATAACTTTATATGCATATTAATTAGCAGTAAAATCACTAACGCCTAATCAACTGGGTATCGCACGATGACTGAGAGCTCAGTTCGTGGGAGATTAGGATTTCGGGTCCGCTTTACATTGGTTTTTGAAATTTTATGGAAGTTCATTTTCTCCCAAAGGTGTTGCCAGCGTGTAAGCGACAATGAAAAGGTAAGATTCACAGTCAATATTTGAAAAGGAATGTGGGCACTTACAGTGAATTTGTCATTCTATATATAGGTAGTAAAGTAATCTAAGAAGTTATTCACAAGTAAAACTAAATTTAAATTGTTATAACATCTTCAATATAAAATTTTGCACGCTTTTAATGTTCTTTCGTAATCTGGAATCCTGGAATCTCTTTACTGATTAGATAAAATAGGTACCTTTTTCCTTATGCCTATCAACCATTTTTGGAAAAAAATTAGTGTGACTTTGTCTTCGTTTTAAAAGTAAACGCTAAACAAGTGTAATTATTTCATGGTAGGTCATTGTCTTTTTTGTTAATTGTAGAGAATATAAGCACTTGCGTGGTGCCAACCAAAATTATCTTAATCATTCCATGTCATATGTAACTTTTTATTACTTCAGCAACTCAACCTAGTGTACATTTAATGAAATTGTTCAAAAAGCAAGGAAACTCTTAAATAGAATGCAATGTATTCTTCGAATATTTAAAATTGTATGTACATATCCTACAATTTTGAATCCAATTTTGTTGTTTCCTGAACCATAAAACAAAAGGAACAATTATGAAAACGACGCATCTCTTCAGTCTTTTATTTCTTTTGACAAACACAGAGGACTTTTTGTATCATAAAAGACATCCTGTGAAACCCTTGGCCTTTAAGGTCATATGAAGTGAGTACATACCCTGATTTAGTGCCAAATAAATGTCGTTATCTTATTGTTACTTATTTTTTGAATTGGTTTAAGTGTCAGATTTATTCAAGTTGAGTTTTAACGTTCAACTAGTCCATCTGAAGAATTGCTGTAATGCTTAACCCTTTCTTGCTGATACATCGATCTAGTTTATTGATGGAGTGCCTATTTCCCCACGTGATTATTTCTCGACTTGGTTTCTTGAATTTAAAGTTCTGCTTGTTTTCATGTTAAATAATCGAATAAATAAAACCAAAACAAAATTCTTACTGACTGAAATATTCACTAATTGAAATGACAAATGCGTTGGAAGTTCAACACGAATGTCTGGTGATAGTTATTTCTATTTAATCAATTATTAGCACGCTCACAAAGTAATTTTTTTTTGGAAAGACAGTGGTTTACAAGTGCCTTACTCACATATTACAAATATACTTAATTCATTACACGTGACCATTTTAGATACAGAAGCTTTTAAATAAGCTAGCTCAAAAATGGCTACTTTGAAGTTTTTCCCATTTATTACATATTCGATTTGTTCACAGAATTTAAAAATAAGTAGTTCTAGTTAAACTTCATTTTCTCTTTAATACTTTGCATGTTTCATTTTCAAAACAGTTTCTGAAATCCATCAAGAGAAACTTATTGCAACTACTCCTAATTATAATATATTATGCAACATAAAAAATGCGATACAAGAAAAAATAAACGACAGGATATTGGATGCAAATACAATACAACAAGCGTCAGTGATACAGGGATATTATATTATTATAATTACATAACAACAAGCGAGGCAGTCCAGTCAACAACACTAAACGCGACAGAAAATGCTGTACTCTCATTCACTCTTCTTAAAGGCCCTACAGAGTACCCAAAAGGTGGACAAGCCCTTAGCTCCAATCTTTCCCTCTTCCCAAATACAAAACATCTCCAAAACTTATTAAATTTCTCCCCAGTCCTTCTTGATATTGCTGCAAGTGTAAAATAAAGCCACACACACAAATGGAATACGCTATAAATTAGCGGACAAGACAAGTAAGTTGCAAGCTGTAACACTCCACGTAGACGAATTGTAGTGTACAAACAGCAGACACAAAGGCACATCCCCATTCCAATCCACACAAAGAGATTTGTTTGCATTATCTCGTTAGCTTTTTGAATTCGAATTCTTATCATGCGAATCAGCCTTAAGCTGGTTCGAAACTTTAACTGAGAAAAAGCTGCATTATCAACATTTGGTCGAGCTCGATTAAACTGTGTAAAGACACGAGCCCAAGCGATGTATTTAGCGTTTTGACGAATCTGCTGTGGGGATGTAAGATAAAGCTTGTGTGATTCCTGTTGAATTGCTTCCATGTCCATGATTGCAAAGAGCGCAACAGAGAGCACAATTCCGGCACCGTAAAATGTTGTGCTACCACATATGAAACAAGCTATTGATTTGACAATGAACTGGGGAAGGTAATATGTTGTTAAGTAGGATTCCACAGCAGATAAAATCAATTGAGGTGGATCGTAATTAATTTGGAGAGGTAGTAAACACATAAATGAAGGAAATGATAAGAATAATATCGCAATTGTTGGAACAAGAAGTTTATTGATTCGGTCTGAACTGGTCCGGTTGATTTCTGTGAATTACGGAAATTGAAACAAGTTAATTTAAATCTTAAAAATAATTTAACTTTTTCAGAATGCACTTATCTTACCATCTAGAATATTTCCGATTTGTAATCTCACTTGCAGCTGATTTCTTATTAGAGTTTGGTGAATATTTTGAGTTTTATACATGACAGTAGCGACTGCACACATTGTAAACATGATTAAGTACATAATAAGTTGGGTTAAATCTACACGTTGCCTCGAAATTAGCCACAAAATTCGAAAAAATGTAAAAATAAGGAATACATATATGCTCCCCACCATCGCGTTATGACACCAGCGTCTCATATACGAAGCTGATGGGGAACGGTATGGATTTTCGGTGACAGAGAGATTCCTTAGGTTAATGAAATAGGGAGTGGGAACAACCTTTTGGAGGATGAACTGAACTTTTAGTGAGCAAATTGTGAGTGCCATTTTGATTTTCTTGCCAAGAGTTGCTTCCAAGAGTAAGGTATTTGAAGTATTGAGCCTCCTGATAAAAAGTCAGTCATTTAAAACAGCTTAAAAAAAGTTGAAGCTAAGTAAAATATACAAAATTCTTTGCGTCATTGGATTTTTTTACTTCAAATCCCGTATGTATGTATGTATTGTATACGTAAATTCAACATGGTTTAAAATTGAAATTTAGATCTAAATATTTTATTAGGCATTTGAAGTTTAAGCATTCGTTTTTGGATCATATCATAAGAACATTGAAAATAAACTTGTAAGAACCGAGCTTGAAATATTCGGGTGGTATTGATTTATTGACATGTCGATATTTTTCTTAAATGTTGTTCAAATCAAGTCTTGGTTACCAAGTTTTTCTGCGAATTCACTGCTTTCCTGAAGTGAATAGTAGAAACGGAGGTAGCAATGTGATGTTCAATTGTCCAAAATCGATGCCATTTGCTACTAATATATTCATAGAAGAATTAGAAGAAAAGGTTTTTGACAGAAATCCGCACTTCTGAACCGTTTTGATTTTGCCATTGGAAATGAGTTGATAAGTGATATGATGATGAAGAAAACCCGTTTTGGGTTTCTAACTGGTTTCCAGGGCCGTACCGATGGGGGAGAGACATGGAGACTAGTCTCCAGCCTGAACCGACCAGCGGCCGTAAAAATAAATGAAACTGACACTGAGTAGTTCTACGATCAAAAGTTATAGACACTCGGAATTTAAAAATAGGGCTCACGGTTCATGCTAGTTTTATACTTTATGAGATCTTGCTAGCTAGTCGAATGAGAAAACAAATTATGAGAGGTTGCTCTGTGAATTCCATGACGGAGATTTCATGGAAAGTGGGTTAGCTGTAAAGGTTAACAGTCGACCGTTAGTGTTTAGGCTGCTCCTTACAGGAATAATGTTAAATGAAACTATTCCTATGGTCGTTTTGAATTGTCTTGTTGAGGGCTGGCATCAGAA
>JAANSM010004368.1:0-11436 GCA_036850725.1 Orchesella villosa
TGTAACTGTAGGGAACTGACTGTTGTATTTGAAATAGTATCCTGACAACCGGTATGCGACAGACAAATGTACCGATAATTTTTATTATGCATGCATAACTACTTTCAATGAAGAAAGTGCAACTTTGATCAGAATCAACAAGATGGACCCTATATGATTACCCTGTACACAGTAATGCCAATCTTCCTACACAGTTTACCTATATTGACCAAATAGATTGCCAAGATTTTAGTCGACTTACATATTTATTTTTCAGGTTAGATGTAACCTCGACTTGACTTCTTGACTGTCTCATATAAAACCACCGAAAAGGTTTATGTTTGCTGTCATTTTAACCAAATCTGGTCTTGTTTTGGCTGGCAGAAATTGATATTTGTGAACACAGAGTTCAGACAACCGTGACGTTCTCAAGACTTAATTTGATATGTAAAGCTACCGACACGATGATCCACTCCATTCTTTGACGAGTATAAGATATGAAATGACTTGAGCTAGTTAAGTTTGTAATCGTAATAAAATTGTCGAAAATGATGGCTTAACCCTTTGGATTTAAAACATTAACCAATCCCAATGTTGCATATACTTAGACCAGTGAAAATAATGACGAAATCAACGTATATTTTAGCTGGAAAAATGAAATCATACTGCATTGTAAGGTTCTTCAAAGTTGCACAACACACGACACGGGGTAAAGAGACTTCGGGTAGAAGGAGTGATGCTATTTATTCTTTGAAAGAAGTCCTACACACAAGAAAAACATAAAAATTATTTCATACGGTCATGATTGACATAGTAAAAACTGCATTTTATTACGTAACAGCGAGCCAGTCCGCTATATTAGGCGTATTTCTAATGCCGCAGAGGAACTTAAAAATTAAAAAAGAAATAATCTCTAAAAAGTCAAAGTGAAATAACCGTAAACTAGCATATTATTTCCAATGTGCACAGAGGATTATTATTGCCTCATTGTCTACGCGTATAATTTTCAGAAGAAGATGTATACGTGTAATTATATGCATAAGCTGTAGTGCCAATATTTTTATTTTTTGGTAAGTTCTGCAACGGTTCTGTATGCATTAACAATGCTGTTTGTTATGAAACAGAGAAAGAAAAGTGCTCCATCAAAAGAACCTTTTCTTTCTTACAAAATCTGCTCCTCCTATTCTGTGAATAATGGTGACAGGCATTTTTGTTAAAAACATCAAAACACATCGCAGTAATAAAAAAGAAGAAAAGGACATGGATAAATATGGTATATGTGTTTCTTATGTGTTTGCATGCCCACAAGAAAAGTGTGAAAACAAGGAGCATCGATAGCATATAGTACATAGCCACCAAAAACGGAAGAAAAGGTGGTCTCTGTACTTTTGTTGAAAGATATTGTCAGGGTGCTGCTAATAATGCTTCTGTAACCGCAGCTTTTCATCCTTGAAGATAGTTTCAGCTACCATTATGCACTACCATTAGAACCTTGCTGCTCTATCCAAAACATAAAACCCTTGTTCCTAGACGTTTTAGGTACAAAAATCCTTTAACAGTTTGGACCGTGATGGTTAATATGCACTTTACGTGTTCGTACGTCGGCCCCATGCTGAGGAGTATGTCAAAACGTAGATAAATACAGGTAAACGATTCGGTGTCGATATTACAAATGAAAAGTGAAAATGAGCACAAGCTATTATCCGGAAAGCTGCTTAGAGTAAGTAGTTTAAATGAGCATGCAAAAACAAAAACAAAACTTCTGAATTTATTTTTAGTGTCATTCATCGCACTTACTAAACATAAATTGTACGTATGTTTCATTCCACTGTTCATCGCAAAATCATTATTCTTTTACATTGTTTAATAATTAATTACCAATTAAGTGCTAAGAATATATTCGTAGAGAGTACATAATTGGAATTCTTTTTCTTTCACCATGATCATGAACGAATAGCATGAATATTTAAATGAATCCCTTCCTATTACTTTTTCTCGACCACGTTCTAAATTTTACGCTGCTACAATCTTTACTGAAGGTTGAAGGTTGCTGCTAACCGTACCTACTCAACCGCATCTACATACTGTTCCAAAAATCTTTGTTTCCCGTGGGTACATTGCTACGAAAAAGCTTGTCCATTTGCAACCATGAAATGTACTTTTAATCGGAAAATGAGCTGACTGGAAAATAACAGGATCATATAGCTTTGTCAATACAAAAGATTATTGTAAAAAGTTCCAAATGCACTTGACATTATTTGGTAGCAGCGACATCAAGAGTGAAACCAACTTGACTACTGTGAAAAGAAAACTTTCGTCTAAACTATGCAAAAGACGAAAGAAAAGCATCCTCTTACATCGTTAATACTTGGACTAATTATTTTTGGAGGATGTCTCCAAAACTTAAAAGCAGAAGCAGAAGCAGAATCAGAGCTTTTAAGGTCTCGGCAAGCCCCATTCTGTATTGACGAAACAAACACAAGTCCAATAGAAAAGGGACTGGAAAAATTCGTGCAAATTTTCCAATTTCATGATGCAAATACATATATAACGGTTGGAGCTACAGATAAAGATACACAAAATGAGATAAGCCCTTCAGGAATGATAAAAAAAGTAGACTTTAAATTCAATTGGTATTTGTTTTATATTTTATAGCCTATACTATAGATTATGTCACACGATTCTATCTATTGCATAGATTGAGTTTACAACAATTGATGTTAAAGACACGGACAGTGGTTACAAGGATGTTCTGAAGAACTGGCTTCATGTGACAATCGAATCACACATTTATCTAGAGGGACTCTACATCCAGGCTGTGAGGTGCGGATTAACACCTCAATTTAAATAAATTAATTGGATATTTGCACGGACTATACGGCATGCGGTATTATAGCATTTCGTTTTATATTGGGTAACTAAAATCTCTATAACCATGTTCCTTCAGCTCCCCATGGGGTGTTCCTTTCGGGGAGTTCATAGCAAACTTTGATTGCAGCGACTGCGACTCCAAGACATCAATGTTGAAAAATTACACTCATATCATTCCGTGTATACATCGAGGAGGTTTAGGATTTAATGTATGCACGACATAAAACTTCGTTACATACATGAAACTGATTATATTTCAAATGCATTTAGCAACATGTAATTTATTGTCATTATTGCCATTTCAGCACCCAAACATTTTGACAATTGGAGGAGAGACAGGAAGCCAAAAAGTGAAATTTAAAAAGGCACATTTCAGTTCCTTCAGCTCCCCATGGGGTGTTCCTTTCGGGGAGTTCATAGCAAACTTTGATTGCAGCGACTGCGACTCCAAGACATCAATGTTGAAAAATTACACTCACATCATTCCATGTATACATCGAGGGGGTTTAGGATTTAATGTATACACAACAGAAAACTTTGTTATACACATGAAACTGATTATATTTCAAACGCATTTTAACAATATGTAATTTATTGTCATTATTGCCATTTCAGCACCCAAACATTTTGACAATTGGAGGAGAGACAGGAAGCCAAAAAGTGAAATTTAAAAAGGCACATTTCAATTTTAGATACACGCAGTTTCCTTGTTATGACCACACATACGCTCAGTTCTTGTAAGAAAGCTAAGAATTTAGGTCTAGCATTCATTTTATGAAATCCAAATAGGAAAAGTATATAGAAACCATATTTTTTTAAACTCAGAATAGTTGCCGTTCGAAATTTCCACGACACTAGACCAAGATTTGAAACATTCTGGACTAAAGTCTACGAACTTAATGTAAAGTACAATCCTATTGGTGCCTACTTTCCGTTTTATTATGGGTGGAATACGCGTTTTCTAAAGTGTCACGCTAGCACTGCAAAACCAGGGGATATAAAGTTGTACACAGGTATAGAGGAGAAGCACAGAGTGAAGATAAAGCTAATGGTCAACGGGGAATATGATCATTGCGTCAGGAAACGGGAAGCTACCAGGTGGTACACGTGTCCACCAGGCCCAGTTAAATTTACTAGTCCACCAACTACCTTAAGTGATTGGGAAACTTTCCGAAATAGTTTTAAAAAAGGCGAATGCAAATAATGGGAATCCTTCACCTGATCCAGACAACTCACAATTTTGCTATGATGCCGGCCAGTGGGAGTTAGTTATCTTCTACAGTTTCCTATTGTCTCTTAACATAAAAAGATTACACAAAAAAAAGTTTGAAATAACATTGCCTATTTTTTTCTCAGATGGAATGTGGGGCAGTCCTCTTGGCAAATTCCTGACATCATTTGGGGTAATGGGAGCGTCCTACCAACTACACCTCTTGAGGAGGACGAGTTAGAAGAAATTTGTGAAGCTGTATCAATAAATGGTACTTCCGACTTAGGTCCCGGCATCCCAGGCGACCTGAATCTTACCGGTGAAGTGATTATATGCACGATAGGAGGAGATCCACCAGTGTGCATTGATCCCCACGCCTCGAATTGTGATGCATCTACAATATTTCCTACGTATGGAAAAATAAATGGAACAAGACCGGGGACATTTAACTGGACTGGAAACGTTACGCTTAGTGAACAGTTTGACGAAATTGCGTGGCGATGGGGCAAAGTAATAATTTTATTTTCTAGCTGAAATAAGTTCACAAAATAGGCTAATATAATGCTAAAGCTACCTGCTATGAAATGTGAATGTTAGTTAAAATTTGCTTTATAATTATTACTTTCTTTCGTTTAGAAACATATTCTACGATTTCATGGACAACTACTTATATTTGCGTGGGTGGTGGCCTACAATATACTTGCGTACATTGCTCGATATTTGAAAGAGGACAACGATTATCGAAAAGAAATCAGGCTATATTGGAATTGGGAATTGGATATGGGTATCACAATGAAAAATATATTTCATACTGTTTGGGCATACAGAATTAGAGGGATATATTATTTCATAGTTTTTACCATAGGCTTTCTCTGATTTTGTAGTATCACATGATGTTCACCTACATTTTCATTGCGACCGCTGGAGCTGGAATTTACCTTGTGTCTAATCATCACGTTAATAAAAAAGACGGAGTAAAAGGAAATCATGATTTATGCAACATTCACAGCAACAAAGTTGAAACGGATGCTTGTCTCTATTCAGATGCTCACAAATACATTGGATATGCAAGTTGTATAGGGTTCGGATTAAGTTACTTTTCTGGGTGGTCAAGAGCACGGGTTGGAGGAATACGGAAACTGGAAATTTTGTTTCACATTGGAGGTGCTTACATTGGCAAATTAGCTGCACGTAAGAAAATTCATCTACTGTTTAAAATCTACATACTTAATTTCATTGCAATTGCAATATTGTCTGACTGGTCCATTTTTTAACAATTCAATAATTTAAAAAATTAAAATATGATCTGATTTCGTACTAGTTCTCGCAATAATTACGACTCCGAACGGAATCCCTACTTTTACAACAGTTTACATTATTTTGATGGAGTTCTGTGCAATACTAATGTTTGTGGCTGGTGGCCTTATGACCAGCTTTGCTGATAAGAGGAACGCAGACGATTTTGAAACAAGGAGAAAATGGTTTCCGGTTCCAGAAGGTGTGAATACATTTTCATATCCGCCATATAGTCGTCTGAGAGGGAATATATTACCCATTGTCCATATCGTGCTACAGGCACTTATATATACTATCATGTTAATTCATGTCGGGTAGGAATAGGAGTGATATTGCTCATCTCATATATAATTTTAAGTACGAAAAACTAAAGCATATATACACGTGAATTGTAAAAGTTACAAATAATTATTTTATTTTCGCTAATGAATAATTTGTACTCATACTAAAAGTTTTGAATAAAAATAATACGTGAATAATAATGAATGAGCTACTGATTGCCGAATGTCGATTGTTAGTTTTGCAAAAAATACAAGTGCATGAAAAATTAGGACATAACAGGAAAAACGAGGAGAAACTGATGTATTTATGATGCGTAACTAGTACATATTCAAGCACACATTTTACATTTTACGAACAAAATACAATAAAACTCTAGAAGCCCCATATAGTAATGAGTTGACGTTGACACATAGCGAAAGTCCACAACGAATCTCAAGAATTCCCCTTCTTTCACAAGAACGGAAAGGTGAACTTTCTTGGAACCATCTTGAAGGACCTCACAACGTCAAAAACCTCAAGAAAGCGACAAACAGGATACCCACAATGAAATGAAAAATGTGCTGATAACATGTAAGCAAAAAAATGATCCGCAATGATGGTAATAATAGGCAATAAGTTACACAACATGACTTTTACACTGCACAAGTCATTATTAGACCCAAATCTGAATGCTTTACACGAGTATCCCACAGTGAGATTGTGGTTTCTGTAGCTGACGATGATATTATAGATGGCAGTAAGAAAAAGGGAATGTCTCTCCCTTATTTAATGCAGCATTTATCTTGGCCCATGACTTTGAGATACTGTGAATTGTGTGTGCACACCGTAGGGACTTCTTTTTGTCACACACATCTAATATACAGCGCCATCAACATCGCATTATCTCTTCGATTTTACAACCATTACATTACACAAGCCTGCCATTAGCCTTACACAAATTGAATTTCATTGTCAAAGACGTCATCTTCTTCCTCAATCTCCTTTTACCTGTGTGCTATATATTCCTGTCTTGTGTAACTTTTAGAAGAAGAATGAGGTGTAGGTGTATTATTTGTATCAGCAGGTGACAAAAATGTCCCACGCACACAGAAAGGAAAAAAGTTACACAAGGGTACCCGCTAGTATATACGCATCTGTTTCTTTATGGACATAAATATTATCAACATCAACCAAAGTAGGATCGTTATTTGGGTCTGTCCGAAAGAGAAATGGGTCCCTTTTTTTGTCAAGCGTGGTATTTACGATGCGACACTGCATGAAGTCACCATTAAACCATTATTACGCATTGTTGTCGTCAAAATAGATGAGAGTCTTTAAGTAAACAAACTACTTTGGAGATAAAATGCACCTTGCCTTTACAAACAATAATATGTTGACCGTAAGAAGCCGTTTTAGATTAAAGGTGCAAGGGTGCATACTATGTGTGTGCACTCCTTTTGCTCTTCAAAAGTCATTCACAAAAGAAAGAAAAAATGGGCTCTTTTCTTTCCTTTTATTTCACCTGGATTTTATTACCACAGGAGTGCATAATAAACAAATAAACAGATAAATAATGCAGTTTGTTCAATGTCCTCTTCCATTTTCCTAAAATATATATGAATCATCGTTTTTATTTTATTGTGGTCATCCTCATAATATCATCATCATTAAGGTTACCTTTTCCTTCACAAATGGAAGTCGTGTATTCATCAAAAATGTCGTAGAGAGAAATTATATTAGCCTTGTAAAAATTTCCGTGAGAACCTGGAAAGCTCCTCATCTTATAATGGCAAGAAGTTCCGTCTTGTCGGCGTCGTCGTCCAATAACGTTTGAGTTGGCATTGTCACCAACCTGACCACCATAATTTTAGTAGCTGGAAGATGATCATCATTATCCTTATCATCATCAGGACATCATTGTTTACCTTTGTTGAGACTAACAATAGGAAATGATGAACGTGCATTTCTGGAGGTGAGTCCACCCAAGAGGTATATGTAATAAAATGCTCTCAGATTCCCACAGGTGAAACCAGAAATTGTGATGAGAAGACTCAGAAATTTTATTGAAGCTAAAAACAGTAGAAAAGAGATAATAAACGGAAAGATGGTTGGTATATTTTGTTACAAGATTTTGTATTTAAAGGATATATCGTTAAGTTTATTGCACTACAATAATTATTATTATTCTCTAACATTGAGAGCATTTTATATCTATTCTGCCCTACTAGTTCCCACGATATTTATGCATTATGTGGGGAATGCGGTTGTAACTTATGGGATACCTACGCGAAGCGTTGACAAGTGTGGGAATCATTAGGTAAAATGATGTTATAAAATAATAATTCATAAAAACAAACGGAATTTTAGCTGTTAGTAAAATAAGTCGTATTGAAAATTTGAGCTTCAAACACATATGGATATAAACGGCCTACAGCCTACAACAGATATAAAATTAAACTTTCTTACTATTTCTCAATGCTTGTTCACTTGTTCGTATAAGGAAGGAATGAATTTGCTAACATGCCTATATAGATCACATTACTTCATCTAACTAAACTGCTTTGAAAAATTCGAACTCATTTTTATAACTTGGCAAAGACAAAGCGTAATAATATATTGGACTAATGCATTTTATGTACTAAACTAATGTTTACGAATGTTCTACAAAATATTGGTCTGGTGTATTTTGAAATTTTATGTTCCATTGTGTTTCTTAAAACAGATTTGTTATCTCATCCCTTGACTTTCTTTATTTACACGAATTTGGCCATTTATATGGCTAACAAGGAACTATACACTCTATTCCATATGTTTTTAGAGAAATGCGTGAGTTATTATACTTAATTTTATGAAGGGGGAACGGGTTGTCTTGTTAAAGTTTAGCATTTTAAAAACTAATATTACTTGATGCTCTAAATCACCTCTTATTTATCGTTATACTTTAAAGATTATCGCTTTCTGGCTACCCTTCTCTGTCTTAAGCGGCAGTATTGATGTGGTAATACCAAGAAATGTTGTTGCTGTGTGTGGCATTCCCATCACCAGTAGTAGTTTCACTTAATCTCCTATAAAAATGGAATACTACGATGGGAGACATAAACTCTCAAGTTTTATTTGGACATGATGAGATCTAACATCTAACGTTACATATTATCTCTCTAGAGCCAGGCCAGTGATGTCTGAAAATCACCCACACGGTGGTAGTCGTAGTCGTTGCAGATGCACTATAAGAAAGTATAAATTACACAAAGTATCCTAGTGTCGTCTGAGAATTATCATGATTTCTTTTACATTACACTACAATCCACATTAAATGCAACAGCAATACACAAATATCTTTCTCCCATGTTTGTAAAGATCTGTTCAAGAATGTAGCCTGATATTCTGGATTTCGTCGCGACAAGAGCATTACTTACTCACATTACATTTTTTTACTGTGATACTGGACAAGGACCCTACCTGAGTGAATTATGTAATGGGTTCGGAGGAGACAGGTTCTCTCAGCAGAAGTCATCAAAGCAGTTTATTTGGTCTTGTTTCACCCAAGTTATTCCCTTTTCTTTACTCCTCTATTACACACACACCCCACCACCACTCCATCAAGAGATAAGACATTTAGATTATCAACCAAGAATGCTTTTAGCTCTCAATGTGACCATTTTTTCATCCTTTCACTTGATCAGTGCTCTGAACTAGTAGCTTTGTAATCGTAATATCATCGAAGAAAATGGAAAAATATAGAGGTAGGCAGGTCATCATACTATTCATGTCCGTTGGCTATATGTCCATTTTTTGGGCTGGTCTCCCTTTCTCAGGTTATCTGGAGGAGTTTTGTGCTATAGCCAGAATAATATAGGACTACTAAAAACGACTATATCAGCCCATTGAATCAGAAAATTGGTTGTGTATGCATAGAGAGCAGAGCAGCAGCTTATATCCATTACTTCCTTCCTATGTGGCTTTCTGAAGGGAACAATTTATCTTTGTTTTAGTTTTTAGTAGGCAATAATGTTCGATCTCGTTTTCCTAGTGGTAAAAGAAGAATACAAAACACGATTTCATCTCGTTTGTATTCGTTTTTCCAATGCTAAGTCCCTTTTCAACTCATTTCTTCACTTTGTTTTATTGCTATCATCACGCAGTTTCATTTGTCTCGTTTTCCATATTGATATTTACTAGAGAGCAGAGCAGCAGCTTATATCCATTACTTCCTTCCTATGTGGCTTTCTGAAGGGAACAATTTATCTTTGTTTTAGTTTTTAGTAGGTAATAATGTTCGATCTCGTTTTCCTAGTGGTAAAAGAAGAATACAAAACACGATTTCATTTCGTTTGTATGCCTTTTTCCAATGCTAAGTCCCTTTTCAACGTTTTCAACTCATTTCTTCACTTTGTTTTATTGCTATCATCACGCAGTTTCATTTGTCTCGTTTTCCATATTGATATTTACTCACACAGATGAATCGTAATGATTGTAGTTTGTGGTATGGTGGCGCTTAGCAAATAAGTTACAAAAACATCAACATGCAACGAGTCACGCCACATGAAACGCACGTCTTTTTTTAAGAAGATAGATTATCCTATTGATAATTTCCACCAAATCGTTTTACAAAATTTGCCGGGCCGATTGAATGCGTTTATATGTGTAATTTTCCATGCGGTTATATAACAGGAAGTCTTATCGGATGTGTCGGAAGAAAGATGACGAATTGATGATGAGATGATGAGCGTTATTTAAAATATAAAAGAAAATATACATTTCAAGATAATTATTGTGGAGCATGCTCATTTTCAAGTTTTCAAGTTTGTTAAGTCAAGGTTAACAGGCCAAAGGGGACTAAAATATTAATGCACAGTTTTCAAATCTTGTTCATCATTATTTTAAATAGGTATTTCATGTGAGTGAGCCTGAATAATGAGGTATGGAGAGCAATATGGTAGGAATTTATCAAGTCTGGGGGAGCGAGCTAGTGAGAAATTGTTACATAATATCCAGACGTAAGAAGGAGACGAAAATCTCTTTAGCAAAATGGATTTTCATCACGCGAATCGATAATCAGTGTATATATAATATATGAATTATATGATATATGATACAGTGTTGAAGTCGAAGATCACATCGTATATTTCATACTAAAATATGAAGTTGAGTAATATGTATTGAACGCTAATCGTTATGTATTGCTTGTTTCTGTCATTTATTCTACTTTAGTTTAGCTGTCAGTTAGACGAGAATTTAGCGCAATTTGTTCCAAAACACTTTTCGTCATGAAATAATGGGAAATAAAAAGTGGCAACAACGATAGAGAAGCCCACTCCCAGTTCTTGAGAAATGAAATTCCAAAATGAATTTATGAAACAGAAAGTAAATGGTAAAAGTATCCAATTAAAGAATTTTCATGAATGTTCATACTTTATTTGTATGATTAGTTAAATAGTTAAACACACGGAGGAACAGAAAGGGGATGGCAGTTATGGATGGAATAATATTGAATAAGGAAAAGAATTTCATAATGATTCTGTTGATGTTGATGATCAAAATAAAGAAAATGATGTTCCCATAAATTATGCTCTGAAATACAATATTATTACTTGCAGTGAAAACTTTTTTCTTACTAAAATTGTATTATACAAAATTATTTTGGAAGAAAGGTGTCCGTCTATCATCTTCATTCCTGGTTCGTAGTTCGTGGGGATTAGCCAAGCATTATTACTACTCGCCACGGATATTCCATCCATCATGAAAACATTGTGTATGATAAATGAATGGCAGAAAAGTGAACAATCGAGTTTTTATTGCAGTTTGCAGTGTTTTATTGG
>JAANSM010004369.1:0-11436 GCA_036850725.1 Orchesella villosa
GAAATATAATGATTAAAATATGTTTTGAAAGGGGATATTATACACAAAATGCTATGTTATAAACTGTATCATAAACATCCAATCTCTTTCCTTCGTCAGAATAGACAAATAGCACTCATCCACATTAATATGGAGATAAGGGAAGTTTTTACTAACTTCTAACTTGGAGGGAGGTGGGCGGACTGAAATATTTATAAGAAAGCTATTTCAATTGCATATGCATAACGATTGGCACATATCTTGTATATGTATATGACTTGTTTGGGCGTGGGCGAAGAAAAATATTATGATTGATGTTCCCTCATCACATGAATCATATTGAGCGAAAAACATCCTCCTGACTTAACTTCTCTTGTACAATAATATACACGGCCATTTTCTTATTTGCCTTTTCTTTTGGAAAGCTTTGGATGAGTGTCTCAAAAAATCAAAAGGTAATTTGTCTTCCTTTTCATCCTACTTGTAAGGAATTTTGTACATGTACAACAAACCATTCAAACCAAAATCCTTTTCCTCCACTTCTCCAATATGCTCCATATGTTTGTCCGTGTGTAAAATATAATGGGCTCCACGTTTCACCCATTTTAATTTAGCGTTGTGTTGTGCCGCAATAACTCGAGCAAAGTACAAAACCATAAAATACGTTATTTATGCGATTGGGAAAAGAGGATTTTCATTGGAGAGATTTTTTTCCAGATGAAAAAGTACTCTGGCATTTATTCTCGTGTACAAAATACAATACACATATGACGATGACTATGATTTCTGCAAAAGAAATGATAGTAGCTTGACTAGCATCATCAAAAACAAGTTTAAAACATAAAAATATCCCCCCGATAAAATGTTGATTGGCTATTGCACTCCGAGTTCGGCTTGTGTATTGTAGTATATATACCATATATATGTACCATATCGTATCGTATCATATTTTATTTCTCTCTGAAAAAAGCCGTATCAACTTATTTTCGTCATTCATACTGATGATGATGTTTTGTGTAATGTAGGAAGGATATTTTATTGAACTGTTCTCTGTTACTCGACTTTCCCTACTTTGGTTGCGTGCAGTTGTTGTGTGTGGATATATAGTGGATATGTGTAAAAAAATTGTACTGCTGCTTCTACTTACCACCACCTCAACGAGAGGAGAAAAGAAATCGAATCCAACTTTTCTTTTTCCAAGTTCAGTCAAGATAAGTGGATTTCCTTTGCTCTTGGGAACTTTGAGAAATGATGATGGTGGTCTATATAAGTAAGAGTATAAGAGGAGAAAAGAAATCGAATCCAACTTTTCTTTTTCCAAGTTCAGTCAAGATAAGTGGATTTCCTTTGCTCTTGGGAACTTTGAGAAATGATGATGGTGGTCTACATAAGTAAGAGTATATATAGCTTCTTCTTCTTCTTCTCTTCTGGTCTGGCTTAGATCCTCTTGTGTGTACCCAAGAAAAGAGGGATAGCTCCAAGAAGCAAGCAAAAAGCTAAAGATGCTGCAAGCTTCATGAGAAATAATGCATTGCGATTGCAATGACACTCCTGTACATTTTTTTCTTTCACTGAGGTGGCTTAAGGAACAGGACAGACAATACTTTTTGCCATGATGTGTTATCCCACCGCAGACAAACGTGGTGTAGTTGTTCTGAGAGGGGCTTTCATGAAAATTCGACTTGTATTGCTATATATTTATATACCTTTCTAAAGATATAATATTCTCTTGCCGTTCTTTCAGAAGTTTCTCGTAAATATTTCTTATAAAAGATGCATATGACCATACTATTTCTTCTATACCTTCTTATTTCTAACGGAGAGGGCCCAATCCCCTAAAAAACATTCTGGCCAGGTGATTACGTCAAAATAGGATATTTCCTATCACATTCACAACTTTTTATATAGCCAGTTTTCTTTCTCTACTCTTTACTTCGATCTGCTTTGGTATTGAGTCAAGAAGGGATGTCAAAAGGCAAGGCCATGGTCAGTTTGATAATGATACTGTGCAAGATTGCATTTAAAAAGGGGGAAATATTGGGCTTTGGGGTTGCATATATTGCATGTACGGGCAATATATATGACAGAAAAGGAATAAAAAATGCAGTTCGAATCGAACACTATATAGAGCTCTCTCTTTTTAGCTCATGTCCATTTTCACTGTAATCTTATACTCAGTATCTCCCTCTCCACCTGCATAATGCAGGAAATCGAAGAAGGAAAAGGAAAAAGCTGGAAAAGTCTCTATGGAATGGACCTTCCTTACATGCAGGGAAAACTTTTATTTTCTAAAAGATCATGCAATGTACTGGCCGTTAGGAGCAGACCAAACCGAAAGTTTCATCTTTCCTTATGCCCATTTTTCGGTTGTATGTATTTACCTATTAAAAATGTATCTATATATCTATCTACATATCCACTGTATATACTTATATTGCATACGAAGAGAAAAGGTATGATGTAAAGACGAAGGGATGAATAAAAGAAGGGGAGAAGAAAACATCACTTGAATGTGGTGCAATAGTCATCATGATATGCCATCTCTGATACCCTCTTTATTCCCCTGGTGAAGGAAAAAAGGCTATCGGTGTCCCATAATAATGATCTGCGATCTTCACTGTCAAAATGATGGGCTCTTTGTGCCTCTTGTACATGTTCACGTTCCAACCATTTTCCATTTGTTACATCGTTCCGTTTTCATGATGTCCATGTCCAGTGAAAAGGTGGGATGTTAAAGAAAGAGTATTGACAATAGGTTTTCACAATGGGTTACGTTACATTACATTGCTTGCACCCACTTTGTAACAGGACACGGTCAAAATTTTCCCCTTAAGTGCAATATACTATTGCCTTAAACCCGTCTTCAAAAATTGCCGTCATCACCACGAGAAATCAATTCCAAAGTTTGAGATTTTTATTACCGTTATAAGTATAACCTTCTGATTTCCGGTTGCATCATTTGTACTCCGTGCTTCCTGTGTGAAATGTCTGTGGAGAAAGGAGAAGAACCTATATAGTATTTAACTATTCATTCAGTTTTTCAACCTTAAAATCTCTAAAGATTACTAATGAATAACATTCCTTTTTTCCTTTCAGGAAAATGCGGTCCATCCAGTCCTTGCGTACAATTATGTGTGGAATTACATGATGGTACTTTTGAATGTCAGTGTCGAGCCGGCTATCGACTTTTAGTCGATGGATATAGCTGTGTTGGTAAGTTCAAAAAATTGTTTTCTCATTATAAGTAGCTAATTAAGGTATATAAATAAAGATTTTTGAAGTAAATCATAAAGATATAATTATCTGCAAAATTCACTTTAAATCTGCTGACGTCAATGAAATTCCCTTATGTGAAACATCTTCATTATGAACTAAACTTTGTGTGTGGCTTGAGGTAGTCAGAGAAAATCTGCATCAAGAAATTATATACGTATATTCTCATTCTCGTAACAATGAACAAAACACACATGATTACACAATTTCTGCAAACGAACCAAGCAAGTTCTGCCCACACACAAAGTTTAAATGCACCACATTCTTCTAACCCAACCGTCCGCCGTCCTAAATATGTCCATGTGGACCAATCATAACTTTTCTGGATTGTGGTTATGAAAATGCACTTTAATCTCAACTCAAGCCACAGCCACAAGGGATGGAAGGTGAAATCTGTAGCTGAAAGTTATGAAACTTTATCCTCCTCTCCGGTTCACCTGAGATTTAATAACAATAAACTAGCCTAGACTAGACCAAAAAAGACCGTTGAGAAAAGATGTAAGCTAGCCTAAAAACTAACTGAATCGCAGAGATTTTCCTCCTTTTTGACTTGGCGTCTCACTCTTCTGCTCATAAGTAAAATGTAAAAACCATCCGGGTTTCCACTGCCACACACCACCACCACCAGTGCGCCAGTGATATTATATTATGTAGATGACCTGGAAAACTGAAAGTGTAACATAATGACTAGAACATGCATATTACCCACACGTCTTGGACTTTCCACAGTCTCAAGGAAAGGAAGACGACATCATCATTTACTTTAAGCTGTAGCAGCTACAAAACACTTTTAATTTGAATATTGTTAGCGCAAACGAAACGACATCAGAAGAAACCAAGACGAGAGGGAAAAGTTGGGAGTGCCAATGCCAAAGCAAATGGAACATCATGATGATGATCATCATCATTCCCTTTTGATTCACGCGTTACCGGAACATAGCCGGAAGAGGCAATAAGCCATAATTCAACATTTTAGTCTTTTATGATTGCCGCGCCAGTAATGCAACCAAAAGTTAAGCACACACCAAGACCAACCGTGTACATCTTACCTTTTTGTTGGCACCACCAACCACCACCACCGTTGCCATCAACATGAGGAGAAAGGAGGCACATACACACTGTATTTTGTGTTGAATTTCGTGTCTTAAATTATATCTTTCCTTCATTATTAACGATCAAGAAAGTTTGGTGTTTGCACTTTCTTGGAAAAGACTCCTCCTCAAAAAAACATGTATGCATACCTAACGCATAAACCGTCATCACGTTTTACTTTACATTTTCTCGGATGGAGAGAGATGGGAACGTTTTCCCGCAGAAAAGACGATGACGATATGAGAGAGCTTCACTTTCTTATTGTGTGGTGTTGCGTGCTCACTCGCAGAAGAGGAATGGAAAGAAGAAAAGGAATGGAGAAGAGCAAGTGAAGCGAAAGCATTAGTATAAAACTACAAAGGAAGGAAGTTAGCAAGAAATCAGCCGAAGAAGAAGAACAAGAACACGACGCAGTGAAAAAGATACATAACGTACAAGACCAAGAGCAGGTCCAAGTCCAAGCCAATGCCGATGTTGCTGTTCTTCTAAAGCAGAACCTCCGCCTGCACTAAAACTACGATCGAACTTGAACATTTCCCTTTATATATAGTTTTATAGTAGCAAAAATGTGTGTGTTTTTCAGTAAAAGATAACTAACTTTTCCTCCTCCATATCTACTTACTGCCTTTCCCCTTTTTTCTCTGCCTTTTTCGTCTACACGATTTTTCTCCTCAGAAGCATCCCGTCGTTGCTCATCGAAAAAAGAGTAGAAAAAATGTGTATTGGCTTCCTGTTACTCACTCTTCTTTGTAATGTATATTAAGCCTTTGGGTCACACGTACAGATATATAAAGGGACGTGCTGTGCTCCACGAGAGATTTTCACTGAAGAGGAGCAGAGTTGTAAAAAGTACGCAACTATATACAATCTACACTGATAAAAAGTACCAAAGGAAATCAAGCAAGATACACACACCACCACACGTACAACACACTCGCGATGAGATGATGCATGTCTTTTATAGTAAATAAAATGAAAAAAAAGGGATGACTATAAGGAATATCATATCAGGGTCATGATTTCCATTCCTCCTATACATTGATGTATGCATATATATGATTTTTATGCACAACAAAGTTTCTCTCCAAAAAGATGTGCATGCATGTGGTTGCCATTTCCTGTTTGCTAGATTTACGTATACAACGGTATGGCGGTGTTGACGATGAAAAATGGGAAGATGCTCTCAAGAAAGCCATAGTCTTTTCTCGTAACGTAACCAATCATGCTGATGTAAATGTAAGTGGGCCCTGCTGCTCCTGATCATATACCTACGTACTATGAATATAAGGAATGGTTCTGCAATATGGTCATGTCTATGTGTGAATGAGCACCCTGGGAAATCTCTGAACGAGAGAACAATCTGGATTATGTATTTTATATGTTTATTGATCAAAAGAAAATTTCAAAAGAATCTGAATTTTACACAAAAATATATAACAGTGTGTTCAAATTTTCTTCACTTATTGCTAAGCAGAAAGGTTTCTCCATTGAGCTCCACCATTTGAGCTCCCTCAGGTGTCGGAATAACCGGAAGGGGATGGTCAGTTGCATCAGCCTGATAAGGGGATTCATTTTTCTGTTGGACAAGATCCACTGTTGGCTCCTTGTCGCCATCATTTTGCTGTTGAGTAGTATTTTCATTTAGATTCAACTTTTCCAAAGGAGAATCTTCTTCACACTTTTTGTCATCCGTGGTCACCATTCCTTTTCCACATTTGCAGTGTCCAATAGGTCTTCCATATCTCCCTGCAACGCATCTCGCTCCCTCCGTGCAGTAATCCAAATTTGCATTGTCAACATAACATCTTGCCCCCACTAATCCTGTGCAGAGCGTTGTTTCACGGTTATAGTACTCGGATGAAGAGGCACACTGACAAGTGCCATCAATACAAGTTAGCTTCGCTGTCCTGTCACAAATGCTGCCCATGTCATTTTCCTTCCCACAGGGATTTCCATACGCAATATCACAAGTTCCGTCTTCCGTCTCAACAAATCCTTTGACTGCAAATGCATTGATAGGAGTTGTCTCGGAGCTCACACTGGGCGTTGGACACACAAGGATAAGATTGATTGACAGGAACAGCGGCATGTCCACTATTCCCTAAAGTGTGTTGCTGCTGCTGCTCAAGTCGACACGGGCCACTAGCATACGTGACACAAGTAGCTTGATCCACATCATACTTCTGGTCCTTATCAAAAGGACAGTCACATTTGCCCATTTTACAAATGGTTCCACTACCACATCTCATAGTTGGGATGGAGGAAATCACAAGGGCGACCATAGGCCACAAGACAGAGCCCTTCTGGTGACGGAATGTATCCATCAAGACAGGAACAGAGTTCGTTGGAACTTGTTGTAGAAATTGCACGTGATCTTCTCACTTCATCCGCATTACCGAAGGTACAAGCTGCATTTGGGACGCAGCCGAATTGACAATCCCCTCCAACTTTTGAGATGCAGCTTTCAAGTCCATGGAAATAAATCATATCAGGGGGACAAAGGCATTTACCAGAAATACAGGTTAAGGTAAACTTTTGCCAGATTGAGATACAGTTTTCGGAGGTGGAACAAAGGTTGACCGTAACCGGAAACGGGGAGACAGGAACCGTTACTGTGCTGATAATAGTCTTCTTTACATTCGCAAATTCGATAGGGATTACAGCGTGCGTTGTGGATACAAGGAATGTCCTCAATGTGGGCAGCATCTTCCGTTCGTGAAAATATCTTAGGTCCGCATGTAGATCCTGGAAAGGACACACATTTTTTGGATGACTCTTCGTAAACCATTTTCTCAGGCTCTAAACAAAGACACTTGTTCTCAAAGCATCCCAAAACTGCCCGTGTTTTACAGTGGATAGTTTCATTGCAAAATTCTCCATAAGAAACGTGAGGCAAGGCGGAGGTCACAGGGAAGGAGGTGAAACTGAAGGAAATTATTAACAGGATGAAGTTAATAATTAGATAGGTGGTTGGGAGTTGTGCTGGTCAACATGGTTTTGAGTTTCTAGTGTCACTTTAGATAAGTAAATTAGATTCAAATGAAATTATAACCGGAGTGCTTTTTAATGCTTGTGCTCACTATGCTCCATTTAACAAGGAACTAGGCGAACCGTATGCTGGAGAGTCGGGTTTAATTATGGGAATGAAAATTGGCGACGTGGATGAGTAGGAGAGGCTGTTGAAAATTCGGTAGCTGAGTCAATCACGTGCTCATTGTCAAATTGGCAACGTGAGCTTGATGCTGATGCTGCCTTACTTTTACATTTTGTTATTCCATGCAAATACCCAATCAAAACTCAAGCAGTGGTTTATGGTTTTGTAGAAGTGCTGATCAGTACCAAGAATTGCGGTGTAGTGCGACGTAATTGGAACTGATCCAACAAAATTGGAGAAGCTAAGACAATCGGTATATTATGTTGCTTGTACTTTGTACCCACTTGTGTACCTACATGTTCGTGAGTGTACTACGTACGTATTTGCAAAGTCAAAGTAAAGTATATAACATATCGCTTGCAAAAACAATAGTTTTTATAATTAGGTACCCAAATGTCTTTCCATGTGGAATTAAGAGCCTTTTTTTAACTTTTGAATCCAGGTCAAAGTCCTATAAAATAAAAAGCTTGATTATCTACCCGTTCCAACAAAGCCCTCTGGCCGATACAGTAAAAAAAGTTATGAAGATTTTTTAAAACTAAAACTATGTTTCTTTTTCTACAAGTGATTTTATCGCCAAATTTGAGTCCCTCCTCGAGAAAAGTTCAATAAATTGTTGAAAGTCACTATTTTTGAGCTTCAAATGCAATGCATCTTTTCCCAAGCTGGGATAATGGCCGCAGTCAAAGTTTTTATGACCAATTTCACCTACTTTTTCTTTGTCCAAGACGAAGAACTGCACAAGAGCTTCTATATAGGTTGTAGCTGTAGCGTAAGAGGGTTTTTTTTACGAACGATGATATAATGCAATATATAAAGTACAAGCCTATCATGATGATATGATCATCATATCATCATGTTATCAAGAGCCTTAACTTTGTCAGTCATGAACCTCCGACAACTTTTTTTTTGCTTCGTTTATACTTTACGACTACTCCGCTTCCTTTTAACTTTGCTCTTTCACAAAATGGCTATTAACAAAAGTAAAGCAACAACATCATGCTAAAGTGGAGTGGAAACAAGGAACATAGAAGCGTAAACAACATGTGAGGGAGAAGGATGAATGTAAGTCAAGAGCGATAAACTAAGTTAGAGAGAAAAGAAAAACAGAAAAAAAAGGATTTTTATGGTCTCTTGGGCTTGCTGGATTTCGTCTCTCTGTTGCTTTTTTGACTTTGTATTATGTTGGGAGCTCCGTTTCATCTGATTGCGTTCAATAAAGAAAGAGGAGAGAAGGCAACCTTTTTTTTATTCATTTTCTCCTTTCATACTTTGATTCAAAGAGGGAAAAACTGTAGTTTATTGCCTTCTTTATAGCTTTGATGAATGTGACAGGGAGCATTTCTCTGTGGTGGAAAAAGAAGCATTTGATTACGATGCTGCTGTGTACATGGTTTATGACGAAACGTGTGAGACGTTAAATAAATATAATGATTCAAGCAAATCCCACTTTAACATGTGTGTCTTTATATAAGGTCTCTTGATCTCAATGATTTACACGTATTTGGGAGGCTGGGAGGTTACACTTTCTCAAACTCATGAGCTTTTTCGTAAATCTAGAAATAACATTGGAGTAAACAAACAGCGTTAAAATTGATTGAGTTAAGGCTACAAATATTTTGCCAGCATTCTGACTTCGGAATTTCGTATGTATTCCGCATAAGATTATTTATTGTAACGTGCAGCAATCAAAATGCGATATGGTTTTTCAAGAATTCTAGGTTTACTTTTCCCCATCCAGATGAGAAACGGAAAAGTGAAACCACACAATTTTCTTCGAAAAGCAAATTCTTCAAGAATTTTCTGTTTGTTTTGTTTGTAAGCCGTATTTGATACAAAGTTAAAGTATTTTGTACTTGCGATTTCTGTGTACATTCCGGTACATTTTTTACCTTTCTTTTATTCTGTTACAATGCTCATGCAAGGATTTTTGTACTCCTTCAAGTGCCCCCAACAAAATCTATTTTTTACAGTTCCTTTCAAGTCCCTTCCTCACTTGGTAGGTAGCATTACACGTATGTATTCCAAAAATAAAAATGAAAAAGTCACAAAGGTATAAGGCTTTTACTTCCGTTCCGAGTCTTCGAGAATAAACATTTTCTCTCATGGAATCAACTTGTAATAAGAAAACCCTTGAGTATTGAGTATTGCAGCTTTTTTTGGCTTCACACGCAGGAAAATTATTGAAGCACTTGAAAATGTCAATTTTTTTACTTAAAAGAACGACACGTGAAAGTACAACCGGGTATACAAATACGGATTTGACGAAATAAAGAACATATCATTCCAAAAAAGTGTAAAAGGGAATTCGTTTCAAGAGCTTTGCACAAAAAGCTAAAGCGGGTTTGTAGAAAACATCTAGTTTATCTGTGTGTGCCTTTCGGATACACCTATTTCTTTTTCTTCCTCGATGACTATTTTTCTTTTTTGATCCAACATTCTCTCTTCCTTTTTTCGTAGACATTTCCAGTCAGAAATTGGTGTTTTCATTTGGCCAGGTGTAATAATCAGCCGTCGGTAAGCGAAAAGACAAACAGACGTTGGATATGTCACTCAGAAAGGAAGTGTAATGAGTTTTTCCTCACGTGTAAATATACATTTTGCCACACAAGCTTTCTCCAAAAAGACATTGAGCAATTCAGGAAAAGCAAAAATACCTACGAAGCTCTTAATGCGATGCAGTGTTTTCTTAAGCTCGTCAGTCAGTCATCAATATCAATAGAGGTGGCGGTTGGTACGTTGGTAAAGACGGTAGTTTTCTCAAGCAAAAGTAAATATTGAGGTTGAAAGGAAAAAGCGGATACATTTCTCGTTTTGTGTGGCGTCATATGGGCATACATAATGCCCCTTAAAATCCGTTTTCCCTTCCTTATCTCCTGTCATATATAATTTCCAAGAAGGAAGCAAAATTGAAGAAAAGACTATATAGTCTTTTCCTCAACCTCAACTTCAACTCCATGTGTGTTTGCTCATATAATTCTGTCATACTTAACAGTTTTATGCACAGCAAAATATGTACGTGGTTTGTGAAAGGCAAAGACAAGGCAGAGGCAGATCAATAAAGACGATCGACCGGAGGCAACTTTTTCCCCTGGTGTTGCGTTCTCTTTTGGCTTGCCAATCCTAAACCATGCTAAAAAGCAGTATTTACAACATAACTTTTTGTGAGCTGTTGTTTAGTAAAAGGTTTTTTTACACCTTTAGCTTAACAGTCATCATGACTCGTGGTGTGATTAGAACACAACATGCAAATGTTATTTAACAACATTTTCCTCGCCCATTTGCTTAAACGTAAATAATCCGGGTGCCGTCGTGTGTTCCAATGAAAAGAGCTGAACCAAGAACTTATTGCGTAGGGTTTCAAAGAAAATGGCTTTAGAATGACGTAGTTTTACTTTCCATAAACAATTTTAAAGCATCAACCCAATTCTATCATCTACTATTGAGTTTTTCAATATCAAAAGGGGTAGGTATTTAGGCTGGCAGGCTGGAGTTGAAAATAATAAGCCTATAGAAATATTACACAATACTATGAAATGTATACTTTTTCAGTAATTTATCTTCTCCAGCGGCTGACTCAATGTTTGAAATCCTCTTTTGGGTGAAAGTGGTGGTAGCGGTTGTGTTGCTACTAACTGAAAATTTGAGAGTATGAGAAAGAAACGTAGTTTTTGTATCGGACGTATGACATGAGTTGATGTTGATGGTAAAATGGTAAAAAAATATGGGCAGCTTTTTTTAGCTATATTATAAAGCGACAGTTATATAATATCACTGCACGTACGTAGCTTGTAACTTTGTAAGTTGGTAGTCTGATACAGAAATACAGAGGTTGGATGTTGGAGTTGGAGGTGAAATGTATATAAAATGATATGATCAGGGCTCAGCTACATAAAAATATGTAGTAACACCACCATATACCACCACCAACCTCTACA
>JAANSM010004370.1:0-11435 GCA_036850725.1 Orchesella villosa
CATACAAGCATAAACCTATCACTTTATATAGCCTACATTTACCGTTGATTGTAGCTGCTGTCGTCATCCTCTTTTCCCGAGTGAGTCTCTTTATCATTTGTCTCCTGGTTGCCGACACAAGAGTTAAAATGAAAGTTGAGTGACGTGATGCGACACTGACATGACATTTGGCAAAAATAGTACAAGGACTTTATAAGTCAGTTGGAGAAAATTAAAATCATGCTAATTTTACTGTATACGGTATATGCATATATATTCTGTACATATACATGTTTACTATATGTATTCATGCGTATGCGTGACTTTTCGACGTATTCAAGCTTTCTGATTAGCACTCCCCTCGTCATTGTCCACCTAGAGATCTCATTTTCAGATTACTGCAAACAGTCATGTCATGGTACACATATCATATATACTGCTAAGGCGTTGTGGACAATTTTTTTATCTTTCATACTTTCATCTTCATCAGATATAAGAACCATTTATGTAAGGAAGTGTATAGAGTATATCCATTCATACTAGTTTGTTGAAGAGTCACTTTTCTCCTTTTATTTTTCCACTTGCAGTAATTCTATGTCAATGCCAAAAAGTAGGCTTGGTTTAATCCTTTCTCTTTGACATGAAAAAGCATGTTACATATGTCCACAGTAGGGAACGAGCTAGTTTTGGCTGGATCTCTTGGAGATCTTAAATAAAAATCCACGGTTCACACAGCCATATAATCATCATCATTCCCACTCCATGATTATTTCTTTTTCCATCTAGAGCTCATGTTCTTAGTTTCTCAACGAGAAAATGAAAATCCTTTTTTGTATGACATGAAAAAGCCTTTAGGTTTCCCTCACACAAGCTTTTAATAAATATATCGTGAGATGTATAATTCACGATAGGGTTTACTAGCTTTTCTCATGTCACTTTAGGATTTTTCGACTTCTTGAGAGTTGAGACTAAAATATCAGAAGGCTTTTTGGTAGGTATTGCCATACTCTTTCAAGATGAGTGATTGGGTGGAATTACTTGGATTACAATGGGAGAAAGTCAGAGGGAAAGGAACTCTATAAAAGTCACAAAGAAAGAGTTGCCACATGGGGCAAAAGGGCACCAAAAAAACTTTTTGAGTAGAGAAGAAAAATAGCAAAAAAATTCCATGCACTTTTTGTTGAAACATATTTCTCGTAGTTTCAACAAGAATCTGAAAATTTGCGAGCAAAAAACTTTGTGGGGTTGTTGGAAGCAAAGGCGTAACTAATTTAAAAGGAATCCTTTTTATCTCATTACAGCATTAGGAATTACGTATATATACCAGTAGAAGAACCGAAGTCGAAAAAGCTTGAAAACAGGAAAGGAACTGTTTGTTAAAACGAGTCAATATTTGAGTGCTATTGAGCAACACAGAAGTTGGAGAAAGAATGAGTATGAATGCATACTTTTACAGCGTATACATGTCTTTTCTATGACTTACTTATTCTTTCAAGTGGGTGAGTAGGAGTTGGAGGGTTTTGAGGTTTTGAAAAGAGGAAGACGAAAGAAAGCAATAAAAATATGAGCTCAGCAGTGAAAGAATGCTAGATGGTTTATGCTTGTTTCACTCTTCTTTTTGAACTACCCTCGAAGGTAGAAAAAGAAGCTTCTCAAAGATTCAAGATTCAAGATGTGGTTAGTAGACAAACATCAACCATGAATAACTGAAAAAGCCCAAAGGTCTTCTCTGACTGAACATGACCAACATTGTGTAAACATGCTGCCATAATGATCATGTAAATTTGTTATGATCGATGAAGAGAAAATTCAGCGGAGAAAGAAAACGCTTATTTGGTTTGATTTACTATCTTCCTGTTCGGTGGTTCATTATAATCCATTGTATTCCCTCCCGTACTTTTGTTCCGAAGGTCTGCATGCAAGGAAAGTAGGCAAAAAAATTTTGTCTATTGATTGTTTAATAGGAAGTCGAATTCTTATTGTATTATTGCATCAAAGAAAAGGAAGCAATCAGTTATACAGGTTTTATTCTTGTCAAATAATGTCTTGTGTCTATCTCTGCGTTGAAATAATACAACCTACAGTATACACATACGATTAAAAAACTGCAACTTAAATTGACTCAACCGTTTTCTAGTTCTGGTGTTATGCATGAGTATGTGGGCTAAGCTTACGTGCATTTATATTTGATTAAAAATTTCATAAATATAAAATCAACCAAGGATAATGACGAACGGGTAAACTGATGATCAAGATAAAATCCAATGGAATATAGAAATGTATATTTAAGTAGTTTTAGTTTAATTTATTTATATCTCCAGCACTATAGTACAAAAATAGAAGAGAAAGCAGGTTGTTAATAATTGATGAAATCTGAGTCATTTTTCGTATAAATACCGCTCTGAAAAAGTTCACATGAAATTCAATACTCTCGTTCCTATTGTTGGTTCGTTATCTCAAGTTGATGTGAATTAGGCATGATATTATGATTCGTATAGGCATAACAGTCGCATCCTGAGAGATTGATTGTGCTTGTATTTTTAGTCACAATCTCAATTGTAATTTTCAATGAGTGGTTGAGGAATATTCACGTAGGAGTTTCATCCTTTTTTCATTTAAATAAAATCCACAATACGAGAAATTCTGAAGTTGTTTCGATGAGGAAACACAACAGACTTTTGAATTGTTCGCATTCTCATTAATCAGCCAACACGAAAGCATGCAAAATTTGTTACTTTATGTGACTTTATTATTATTTCTACTATACAAAAAGTTTGCTATACAATTTTCATAATGCTATTTGATCGTCCTATTTCAGTTTTTGATTACTCTTGGAAGCGCACAATAACAAGACTCTAGAGAATATAGAATGTCTCAATTTTCCTTATTACTTACGAACCGGATCTTCGATATTGACAGTAATGGAGTGCATTGTAATAGAGTGCTTCATTATTTCAATATTTTCAATGAATCCATAGAAAATGCGGTATAGATGCGTAGGGTAAATTGAGAAAATAGGAGCACGGAGCACTTCATATCACATATTGAAAACGAGGCAGAAGAGATGGATGCTCGCTCACCGACGAGAATTCACCATTCTTTAAAAATCAATGGGTAGCATTCTTTAAAAATAAATTTTCCTAACAAGTTTTATTCATTTTGATTCCTTTTTTGATGGAGAAAAGGCGAAGCTCAATATGAGATAAAAATGTATCATATTTCTCAACTCGAATTCTCAAGGCTGTGATCGGTCACATGAAAGAATAGGTTCGCCTTCGCTCGTTTTGGTCTTGATGTAATTTGAGAATAAAATCGTATTGGATCATGGTCTGGTGAATTTGTGACATGATAAATAAGACAAGAACGCCACGCTTCCATGCCTGTATTTTTTAGACGAGGATTCCTTAGAAAATCAAGGAATACGATCAAAGCGGATATGTAGTCATTCATAGGAAAACTATTTTCGTGTGAATGTGAATAAACGTCTAGCGTCTATTCAAACCGATAGCTATCCCACGTCAGTGTATTACTTTCTACACAGAATTACAACTTGATTGTCACATTTATGGAGTACAATTTGATTCCATTCATAATCCTGGATTTTATACTCCTACAAATCAAATTTGTAGCATTTGCATACTTGGCCCATACGTTGTATTTACGTCAATCAGAACAGATTTCATGAATTAAAGTAACTTAGTTATTCACATCCCATAGTCTAAAGTCCAGTTCCTTTAATGACCATTCCAATTCCAAATTCCATTAATGGCCTGTCGTGCTTGAAGTAATCATAAGAATTATCCATCTAAATACGATTTCCAACTCTTCTTCTTTTTCTCGACGAGTTTACCTCCTTTTATTGGAGGAATTGATAGAATTTCTAAAGTATCCATCTAAATACGATTTCCAGCTCTTCTTCTTTTTTTCGACGAATTTACCTCCTTTTATTGGAGGAATTGATAGAATTTCTGGCAGTCCTTTTGATCAGCCATGCATACTCATCTATCTGAAGTCTGAATATGTATCTGAATATGAAAGCTTTGAAGTTTAATCCATTTATTCACTCGCGAATTTAGGGAACAGAATATATAAGACGCGGTAAAGATTGCATTGATGCTAAAGGGGTTGACAGTGCATGATGAGCAACCTTTCAGAAATTATTCATTTTAGTTTCATCCATTAATTGTAGGACGACTCAAACAACCTCGTTATTACATTAGATTATCCAACCCACATATAAAATTATGCGAGCTTTCACCAAAAACCCATCACACAGCTCTCTTCCGTTCTGAGTTCGTCATTCTAATTACGAAATGATAATATTCTAAGGCTGCAACCATAGTGGTGATCACGATCACGTATGGTTATACACTATTAACGATGAACTATTTCAAGAATTTTTCGCAGAAATGCAGCAATAATTGGCGCGCATAGGTTACTCCTTGAATTATCTTAAATAATTGAATTAAAATGAATCTAGAAGTTATGTGATGATTATTCCACATGGGTAACTGTCGTGTTTGAGTTTTGATATTGAATTTGATGAGCTTTGATTCGTTAAGCTTATTGGTTAGCTTCCATTAAGAAATCCTGTTTGAAATTTAGTCAGAGGTAGTTAGAAGCCAACCTTAAGAAGACAAACGACGACTTATTTGCTCTCAGTCTCAGTTCAACTTCCAATTAGTGGAAAGAATGCCTTGTTCTGGTTGGTTCTGGTATGCAGCGTGGATGGTTCAAGGGCACACCAAAATTCCAACTGATTCTTTCTGGGTTGAGAACAATCAAGTTTCAATGACACTGACAGGGTAGAGCTGCATGAAAGAAATTGAAAACCAAAAGGGACTGCAAAGGAACGTATCAAGAATCAAAATCTAATAATACACACTCGCGCAATCAATAGTAAGAATGCTGGTTGGGAAGAAAAATTGTGTCTGAGAGCCTTCCTTTGAAAGTTCCACTAAAGCGTCGAATTTAGCACTAGAGCATTACATGGATAATCAAGTTACGTCAATCAAAATGATGAAAGCGGAGAGGAAAAGAAAGCTCCAGTGAACCCAAAACCCAGTAGCTTTAACTCGAAGTGTTACTTTAGTAAACTTCAAAAGTTGAAGTTTTAGGGGCCGTATACTCGTTTTACCGTGTGATATACATAGATATACTTACGTAAGTAGGTATATTTCGTTGTAAACGAGTGTCTTATTCGCTTCAGTTCACTCTCGCTACGGCTCATCTTATTTATTCAGCTGTGCTAAAAACAAGTGTCAAGCAATTCACAATTGCATTTCGCTGTAAAATTATCAAGATAATGGACCAAAGCATGTTAAATAATTAATGAAAATTTTGTGTGTGTTCAGGGCTGTAAGATTTCCGTTGTCTATAAATAAGGAATTCTGGATTTTACATGGTATTCATCAATAGAGATGCTTGCATCCATTCCTTTTTGCAAAGTTGAAAGTACTACACTACAATATGGTCCAAACGAAAATGTCATTGTAACTGAAAGCTTTGAGAGTTGGTTTTTTCGGCTAGCCAGAATAGAGAGCTGGGATTGCCTACGAATGTACATGCTTCCAAGAAGATTAGAGGGAAGACGAGACGAGACGAGTCGGGAAACAAGTTATCTAATTGACATGAATTACATGCATTATTTGTTGACGAAAATAAAACTAACTAGCATATATGCATAAATATTCATTCAGCAACAGCAGCTTGAATTAATGAGGATATGCTACTATAGTTTTGCCGCTTGATTACATTGTCAAAACAAAAAGTGATGTGATGACGCACTTGCAATCATTTACCCTGACACTTTCCTATCTCTCTGAGTGGATGAAGTCTACGCGAGTTTGAGCTCGCCACAGCGTTCTTATATAAGGTCTTTTGAATGTAGCACTAATATAGACCTAGCTAGAAATACATGGTTGCTTTGTAGTTGCTTGCTTATAATGCGAATGATTTTGACTATTACTTACTAAATATTCTCTATTGCGCATGATAATTTCAGAAAAATACGGGGCAAAATGGAGGAAAGCCAAAGTTGGACTTGAACGTTGAAGCTGCATGGGCGCAGGGTATCACTGGAAAGAATGTGACAACTGCCATCATGGACGATGGGGTGGATTACATGCACCCTGATCTCAAATTTAATTATGTAAGTAAAATATCTATATTATACTCCTTTCCATTTACAATGCCGTTGACAGCCTGATGGCTTCCAAATGTAGTGTAGCTATATAATATATTAAAAACGATTGAGTATGTTGGAGTCATCCCAGTTTGGGATTCGAAAGTAAATTAACATGTGAATTCAGATTATGAAAGGTTACACACTGATTGTGCCCATCTTGTCCCAAATCACACACATTCTTTCTCCTCAAAGGAGCTGGGCATTGACAATAAATTGTCTCCAAATTGTTCCTTTGATGCACATTCTCGACGAAATTAGGTACAGCTTTCAGTATTCCCCAAAGCAAATTCCAACCGATCTTGCTCACGGCATCGGACATATACATACTAAAGTATTCAGGCTTCCTCAGTATACAATGAAATGGCAAGTTAAAGCCGTTTTTAACTACTTAAAATAGGTACCAAAAATTTGTTATAAATATAAACGTATTATATAATATATATATATTGACAACATATATATTTTGCTTCGTTCTTTTATTAGATTCTGTAACCCATTTCACCCATATTGCTTGGATGCCTCAAAACTAGTTTTAAGAGTTCATTTATTCAATTTGTTTCATTTTCATTTGTATTTCAATACGTTACTCTACAATTTATAGCTCCAAACCGCTCTGGTTTCGCATCATCCCTACTCGTTCACAATATGTGTTTTGCAACGCCCACACAGTAGTCAGTAGATAAGTACGCAACGCATGTAAAAGACTTCTGTAGGTCGACACATGCCAAAATAACATAATGGTGTATATAGTATGTTTCTGATCAACATAGAATTACCAAGAGCTTCCATCATAACATAATATTTATAGAATGTTGTGCCTCAAATGCTATACGGAAGAATTCATTTATTGAGACTAAGTTTAAATTAATTTTCTAAGCGTTTTTCTGAACCTCGAGTCCTCTCTTTTGAACCCTCATAACAAAATGTGTATTTTCAAGTCGAAGTTTACTATTCGGGTTGCCTTTCCCTTTTGATTTTGAGCATACATAAATATATGTCTATCTGTGTGAATTATCTAAAGGTCTATTTATATATGACGCTCCCGTTCCTTCATATAATTTGCGACAAGTGCAAAAATAAAAATCAGGTGAAAAACAGCCAATTTAACGTTCAACGTTATTCGCTAAAAACTTGGTAATAGTTGAAAGTGAGAAAAACATATTTGCCCTTACTCTATTTCCTTCACCCTGGTTAACCGTTAGCATCACTGGCATCACATAATTGTATTTTTTTCTATTCTTGTTTTTTTCAGAATGCGAAGGCGAGCTACGACTTCAGCAGTAACGATCCTTATCCTTATCCCAGATACACGGANACGACTTCAGCAGTAACGATCCTTATCCTTATCCCAGATACACGGATGACTGGTTTAACAGGTGAGAGTTATAATGAAATAAATAGTACAAGGCAAAGCATATATAGCCACACACTTCCCAAACTCCTGTTTAGAAATCCCTCATAATTTGAGCCAGAGTTCTTTGGAAAACATGTTAACTCGTGGCACATGAAAGCATGAACTCATTTAACAATGTTAGGGGAAAGCGAGCAAAACAGTGATAAAATTAACCAACATACATACATAACGTAAGATTTTACTATCATGATAAGAGTTGTTTGGAAAACAACATGTTAACTCGTGGCACATGAAAGCATGAACTCATTTAACAATGTTAGGGGAAAGCGAGCAAAACAGTGATAAAATTAACCAACATACATACATAACGTAGATTTTACTATCATGATTACGTAGTTGAAGTTAATCTGCATAAATACATGTTTACACATGAAAAATGCAAAAAGTACAAGGGAAAAAGGTGGCAGATTGAAAGGGCAATCTACATGTTTTTTTTAACTCACTCACTTCGTCAGTTCGAATTAGCATTAAAAATTCCAACGTTGTTATATACGGAATGGGTGTACATACCTGTCTATTTTCATACGAAAAGGCCATGTCAAACATGGTTATTAAAGCAATCGATCAAGCTCACCTCTGACAAGCAACGAACTCAACTCAACTCTCAGGTATGGAAAACAGCCAGCTTTTTTGAGAAAATGAAGAAAAGGAAAGCTGCTTTGACTTCCCCTTCTCTTGGGCTTTCCAAGCCGAATGGATAAAGTCAAGTAAAGTTGCTGGAGTAGGAAGGAATTGATTCGTTTCGTAATAAATATATGTGGGTCGTCACTCCTTCTATAAAAGGGTATAATTATAGCGTCATATATTACATGTGTATTACTGTGTATTCTTAAATTTTTTTTAGAAAAGATTCAATTTGTGCTAAGCGAAAAATATGATTATGGATGGAGGAATAAAGAATAGAGAGTCTAAATATTTGCACAGTGAAAGTATGTAAAAAGGATTGAATCACTTGAATGCAGAATCCTGCAACCCTTCCATATCCACACATCCTTGCTTCTAATGCAATGTTTAAACTTAGCCGAAAAGTTTCAACTTTTGACAATATGGATGTCGATGGATTTTTTGAGGACAAGGTACACGTTACGTATGGATTTTGTATAGGCTGAACCTTAAAACATGGTCGTTTTTTTCGCCAATAGAATACAGAATAAGTTCACTACTTTACCTTTATTGTGGAAAGTCTCATGAGAATCTGAAAAGGGTACAAAAGGAAAGGGAAAATGTTTTGTGAATTGAAAATTGAGTACGCGCTGCCCTTTCTCAAAGAAAATAAATTGCTTCAATTCAAAGCACGACTTTAGAGGCTCTTATGCTCGGACGTGCTTGAGAAAGCAATACATATACTTAAGTATAGCAAAGTTGACAATAATGTAATGTGGTTATAAAAGCTATAAAAATGAGTAGCATATAATGCCGTGTTCATGCTTAATTTAAGCGTCATCTAACGTAATGTCACTTTGCCTTCATTATCCTCCGAACGTATTTACACTTGTTGTGCTCATAGCAAAGCTTCACTTCACGATACCGTCACTGCTGAAGTAGAGCATGCTTCTACTTTGGAAAATCACACATGACGGTAAAGAGTAAGCGAAGGTGACGACACAGTACAGTGACGTACTGATGAAGTGAAGCATAGATTGCTTCAAGTGTTTTTTCCTTGGAGGAAGGACTAGTGAAGAGGAAGTATAAACCCAGCTTAACCCTTTATTCCAACTTCCAACAGCCGGAAATTCATATCCGATTCCGATATCTTGATCCATACTCAAACAAATGATGACAAAGCGTTAGCAAAATTTGTGGTTAGGGTTTAAACCAATCTATACCACCTGAATGAGTATTGCATGTAAAAGTATTGAACGAATGAAGCTCAAATTATCCTTGAACTTGGTAGAGTTCATTTCATTTTGATGGACATGACGCTACCACGTGAATGACAATAATGTATGTGCATTGTTAGAGTTATGACACATCAGCGTTATGTTTAGCATTAGCTGACAGTTTAGTTGAGTAAGATGGTACTACAGCGAAATGATAGAAAGTTAATTTTCGCAAACTTGCTCATGTGTAAACTCTAGATAAAGCGAATGAAAAGCGCGATGCATTTATAAATGCTGCAAAATTTGTGCTTTACCAGAATATTTACAAATATGCTATATACTATATTATTGTAGTAGTACATTTTTGAGACATACTTTACGACACGCTGCGTTATGCTTCATCCTAAAACTGATGAAAAGACTGACTATCAGAGGAGATGAACTATAGACATGACATTTACCTGCAGCTAAACACACAAACTCACTCACCTTCATTGTCCGTCTGTCTAAGTACTATGATGTATTGCTAGTCAGCACGCTATAGATACGTACGTGGTAAGGTAAATATTTATGGTTAAAATCCATCAAAGTCACAAAGCCCCCTTTTCTATTAGAGTTCCCTTTGCGGTTTCATGACTAGCTCGGAAACCTGATGATTGAGGTTGTGAAGGCTATTTCTCCAGATTAGTATGTAGTTTTACATGTGTTGGACCGTTCGTTCAGTAAACGACATAGTTAAAGGAGGAAGGTCGAACTAGACGAATTCATTTTATCTCTCTTTTACAACGGTAATAATGATATATGCACACAATATGAAGCAATCTAGAGCGTGGAATCAATTTTTAACATACATCTTTTAACGAGCTTCCATAAATAAGCCTTTTATATACCTTTTACATCAAGAGGATTTAAATTAAATTTGATGCGCTGCATCCTTGAATATCTGAAATAACTGCCTCGTTTTTACTAAGCTTGTTTGATGTGAGTGTCTGTTGGAATTGGAAAAAGAAGATTATGGATAACCTTCTACTGTGTACACTATACTAGTGTTTTGTTTAGCAAAACCGTATTTATTCGTTTCGTCTCTTGAGGATTTACAATAGGACCACCAGCAGCCCACCGTCAGTATAAAGCAAGAATGGCATCATATGCAAGGTAATAAAATCTGATAGACATGAAAACTGTTTTGCTTAGATCGATATTCTCTTCCGTCCTTCATCTCTATCCGCTCTCTGAATCTCTTTGCTAGAATCCGCAAAATAGCAATATCAAGCATAAAGGTAAAAGCAAGGAAAACTCAATCAAAATTACATTTTTCTATTGAGAACTTTTATACCTTTCCCCCACCATTAGTATATTGGGACAAAATAGGTAGGTATTTGTGAAGGGCACTTTATTCGAGTCATAAAAATTCCAAGAATTTATGCAATTTCCAATTCTACTAAAATCTGGCTTGCAGCTACTCATCTTTTAAAAGGATTTCGAATTTGATGACTGTTATTATATGTAACTTGAAATAATTACAAGTAATGAATGGGATTTTGAAAAGTTGAAAAGAGCTCATGAAATAATATAGACTCGACTTTTTAATTTCATAAGAAAAAAACAATTTACACGAAACGAGTTGGCTCCTACATCTACAATCTACGCTCATGTTCCGCTCATAGGAACATCCGTGAAGGAGAAATAAACTTCCGTTGCTTACGGCAAATGTGATTTTAGGATTTTCTGCAGCATTTATAAGCCCACTAGTTATAGAGAGTCTAGAGAGAGAGAAAAATGTAATTCCTTCCAACAAGATGTTGATGAATGTGTAGTACCTACTACCTGTCGTATGAAAATGTCCATGAGAAGAGAAAGAGGTGGAGAGAAAGGGAGAGAACGCTGTATCATCTCTTCATTTCACCTTGTACAGTCTCCATTCTCTGCAACTCTGTAGCTGCTGGTGACCTTGTTTTCGTTGCTGGTTTGCTAGTTATTTCCACCAGGAATTGGGAATTACGGGCGAAATTAGATGCTGGACTGCTGGACAGCT
>JAANSM010004371.1:0-11434 GCA_036850725.1 Orchesella villosa
TATTCAGAAACAACACGCTGCTGCTAAAATTCAGAAATGGTGGAAGAGTAAGAAGAGTGTTCACTTTAATGGAGATTATTCACATGAAAGGGCCAAGCATGCCATCAGGCATTCAAGGGCTGAGGAGCATATTCGGTTTGTTATTACCTCAAGTTTTTTTTTGGCATTTTTTAAATAATTCTATTTCAATTTGCAAATAATAATGAATTGATTGTTGATTTTGTTGTAGCCACCTAGAATGTGAGATAAACCGTCTTAAAAGCAGTTTGTCAGCAGAGCGTAAGCTGCGTTCACTCCAGTTCGAGGCAATAAAAACGCTATGGTCTCAAATCCAGAAATTATCAACAGAAAACGGAGGAACAACGTCAATCATGTCGCAATCTCTACCGAACGGTCTTCCTGGATCAAACGTTCCTCCAAACCCACTCGCTATTCCTCAACCAGTCCATTGCGAGTGCGCTTCAGAGATTGAAGATTTGAAGCAGAAGATTGAGAGTGAAGTTGGGGAATTGAGGAACCTCGTTACGCAGCTTCTTGATTGTCAAGGGAAGGAGAGGGAGAGAGCTAATCAGACCAAAAGACCAGATTCTCTTAACTTAAATGGTGGGAAAGGGGTTGAGGTGGTGCATAAAGAGGAGGAGTTACAAGGATATGCTGATAACATCGCTACTCTCGTTATCCAGGATGGGAAGAAACACATTAATGATAATGAGTAGGGTTTAGTTACAGCATTTTTTTGTTTCGTCTTGATCTCGAGCCAGTGTGTAACATTATTAGGGATTAGTTAGAGATAGAGTGTTCGCGTAAAATAGGGTGTTGTTGAATCGTTCGTTGTTGTAAAGTAACTCGTCCAAATTAATTCGAGCAGTACGAGCAGTGCAGAAATTTAGCTTAGCTTAACAGCAATGCAGTATATTTGAGGGAATTCACGTCACCATAATTATCTCCGTAAACGCTGTTTCTCCATACAAGAACACTGTCGGATTTTTCAACAATTTTTCGCCCAATGCACTAAGCAACGTAAAATAATTGACAGTAAGTATGTTTTATTGTTACGAAACAGCTTTTACTGAGATAACAGTTGACGTGAATTCCCCCATTGTTAAGTTAGTATTTATTAAAGTGGAGAGAGAGAACACACGTTCCAGTGAGTAGTAATACATTCCTAATCATACATTATGTAGCGTTTATAGAACCGTAGTTGTTATGATTGTAAGCACGTGTTGAAAGAACCACAAAATATATAGCTATTCCAAATCATCAGCCGCATTCCAATTTCCACCCACCACTCCCACACAAAAAAATGAATAAAAAAACTTTTCAAGCTGAAACAAACTGTCACTTTATTTATTTCACGTCAAACTTTATTAGAACCCCTTGTTAATAATCTCCATTCCAATTATATTTAACGTATTCTTCATGATATTGTTGCTAGTGTTGAAAACCCATAAGCACGCAGCGACTAGGTTCTTGTCTTCATTATCTAGTAGCTTTACGCTGCTGTATGCTCTCGATACTCGGTCGTGCAGCGTGAATGCGTAGGATACAAGGACACAGGGTTCCAGGGTTAAGTATGATCGCCAAAATACGTCTTCAAAGCTGTTTTTGGGGGTAACAAATGGCAATTAGGATGTCACTCAATCAAGATAATCAACTCATATTTATATTTCCCTTATAAAATAACTCACTTGAGAAGGCAAACGATCAACTGAAGCATGTGGGTGTTTGCGTGTGAGACAAGCACCTCCAAGACCTCCTCAATAGATAACTGAACACCAGATGTAACCCTCTCATTCAAACTCCTAACCCTGGCGAGAGAGTACTGCAAGGCAACACCACTATTGCCGCTACTAGTCAAAGCAGAATCCCAATCAAAAGCGTAATCTTTAGTCTTTCTCATTTTCAAAGCGTGTATAATCAAACCGCTTATAGCTAATTCCTCTGAAACATCAACGTCATGCTCATTCCTCACGTTTCTACTCTTCAATCTCCTCTCGTGCATCAGCTTTCTACCTTCATTTATAACATCATCCAGCAACACGTAATCACCCGATCTCGTACTCATTCCTGTTACTCTTCCAAATTGNACGTAATCACCCGATCTCGTACTCATTCCTGTTACTCTTCCAAATTGCACGTGATTGTATTTCTTGAACGGCATCTTCAGATCAGGTTCATTTCCTTTATCAACGATGGTGTTGAGTATCTTGAAAAGATTCCTGAAATGATTTCCTTGACCAGCATCAACGACGTAAACGTGTGAGTGATCAGGATACCGTTGAGATCTCGATAACCCACAAGCAATGTCACGGAGGAGGTACACGCTTGAATTATCACGTTTCAGAACCGTCACTATTGTCTCTTCTGATAATCTTATGAAAGCGCTGCCATCCTCGCGGGTTTCAAGTAAATTAGTCTTCCGCAAAACATCCAGCGCATTAACGGTAGCCTCACACCCCATCCTGTACATCGATTCAGCCTCATATTCATCGAAATGTATCCCCAGTTTATCGTAACACATTTTCAGATGGGATATTGTCAAGTTCCTTGTATGCTTCCAAACAGCGTTCGCATCGTTATCCTCTCCAAAAGTCCTCTCAAGCTCTGCAGAACATGCTAAAGCTGATGCCCTGGACGTTTCTGGGGATGCCTCACACTCCTTGCTGGACTCAACGTACGTGTTCAAGAGTTGGTGGAGATTGAGGTTATGTAGGAATTCCTTAAAAGGTACTGATTTGTCCCATTTGTTCAAGATCCCGAGGTGGAGAACTCCAAACTGTGTACCCCAATCACCAAGGAACGTTATTGATTTGATATCGTGGCCTGCGAACTTTGATATCCTACTCACGTATTTTCCTGTTAACGTGCTTCGCAGGTGACCCATGTGGAGGGGTTTTGCGATGTTTGGAGAGCTGTACTCTATCACGAGTGGGGGTGGGGGTGATGGGAGGACTCTCGTCAAATTTGTACATGATAAATTTGGAATGGAGATTTTTGATAGGATTCCTTTGAGGGATGAGATTTGGAGGTTGTGGGTTTCTTCCTGTCTTCCACGCTCGATTCTTACTCGCACGGTTGTCGAGTCATTGGGGATAGAGTAGTTCACCCGGTGCTGGATTGAGTATGGGAACGGGATGCTCTCGTTACTCACCTGTTACCATTAAATATTTCAAATGTTATTTGCATACACACTTTGGGCATGATTAATTTTTGTTAGTGTTGAGTGTTTTTTACCCATTGGCTGATGAGGTTTTGAGAGATCTCGGGTGATGTGTTAAGTGAGCTAAACCGTGCTGTTCTGAAGTGCCTGGTTAGTTTCTGAACCTTCTGCATTGTTTTAACAGGAAATTGACATGCAATGAATAACAGACGCCTTTTACACCGGTCTTTACCCTAAATTTCATTGTTTATACACACACATATTCTCATGCTATCAGATGATTACTTTTGTGTGTGGAGTTTCTTAGAGGTGGGCATTTTTTCTTTTTTCATTTCTCCTTTGTTTTGAAACGTTCATTTGGGAAACAGCATACATTGGAATTAATTATTAAAAGATATACTTGTTCGCATTTCCGTTTAAATTTACGTCGTTGTTCTACGGTTAAACTATTGCGAAGTTATTTAGACGCACAATTTCATATGGCATTGGCAATTTGGACACCATTTCAATACATTTCACCAATCTAACCAAAATCTGGCTACAATTATTTATTACGATTACCGATGCCCGTACGGTTTTAAATCCATGCATCTTAAAGTTAACAAACGCAATTCACATAGGGATGGTGGTGTTCTGAAATTAACTTCATTTGTGTTGCACTGTACTGTGTATCAATTTACTTTATTTATTGCACGACGAGCAACAAGTCAATTTTTTAAACCGCCAAGCCGCCAACAAATCTTCGTTCGTCCTGTACCGATACCGATACCGTCAACCGTGTAGCGACTTATTTTCAGAACCTTATTAACGCAACCACACCAAATATGCAAAAACTTTCAACAGTGATCTCACTACACTCGATTTTATGCAAATTTCATTATTCATTATTATAAGTGTACATTGACTTGGAATTACCGTTACGACTCTACTAACTACTACTCATATGTGGTCTGTCTGTCTAAAAGGTCATTAATTTTCTACATGATTTCCTATACTGTTACTTGGCACATAATCAACAGTTGTTTTTCCATTTGCTAATTTTACGATACCGAAACAGCTTAACAACAGCATTCATATTTTTTTCAACTGCCGTCCACGTAACGAGACTAGCATTTACATTACCACGTATTACGCACAACTATGCAAATCCGGGCAAATCGTATTATGGTAAAGGTCAAAGGTAAAAAAATAACGAGAAACAGCCTGAAAAAATCCCGTATTGTGCTCACCTCTGATAATTTAAAGAGCCCATCCATCCATCGTACTACTACTGTTGTTGATTCTACTACAGCTCCTACCTTCTCTGATTCTACGTAAAAACGGTACGAATGAAATGAAATGTACACAAGGTAGAGTACAGAGTGTACGCGATATATGGTAAAAAATGGAGAATAGTGAAGGCAGGGAAGTAAAGAAGAGTACCGTATAAAGAGGAGATAAGGATGCGCTTCTTGTTGTTCCTGGTTTGTGGTAGAGGAATGTAAAAGTATATACACAAGATCTCGATCCACATAAATTTGGTTTGAGTAGAAGAAGAAGACACGAGCAGTAAAGAAACGCACTTGTGTGTTAGAGTTAGAGGGAGAAGAGGAGACCCCATAACAAATATTTTATACATTCAACATTTTTCAGTATATTAAACATTTATCACTACTTCTGATTTACTGTTGTTTTTGGATTTTAACTATCGAATTATCAACCAGAATAGACGAATTTATCTAAGAATAATTTAGTCGGGAAATACGGGTTGTACATAGCGATAGTGTTTTCCCGATAATAACACGGTATAATCAGTGAGTAAAGTAAAGGCGGGTTGATTTGAATTTCGAAATTGAGGGTTTTTACTCAATTATATTAAATCACCTGTTTGTATCACTTCGGAAAGGGGGGTTATAACTAACTGTTTCTATTGTCAACATGGATACTAGTTAGATTAGCACCGTTTTAAATTTTTGGAAATTATATTTACATTCGATTTATTCAACGTTTTTAATCGTAGGGACGATACTAAATTTCTGGTTTGGTGTTTGGGGGCGTTCTACGATTGTCTAAATTTATTGTTCTTTATACTTCATCATCACATTTTATTTGCAAGCTTTTTTGGTGAGTTTTATTTATTAGTTATCAGGAGTTGATACATATGGTGTTTGAAGTTGTAGTTTTCTCTAGAGCGGGGTTGGATGTTGTAGTTGGAGGTGGTTGATTTAACTAACGAGTTGTGTAACATTGTTGGTTTCCAGACTGGGGTAAAGGATAAAACAAGATGACGGACTCTTCTGATCTCAATGTGGACAGCTTGATTTCCAGGCTTCTGGAGGGTGAGTATACTTAATTTAAATAATGGTAATTAAATTTGTAATGCAAATGATGTTGGATGAGGAAGTCAGCTGTAAGATATAAATGATGTGAATGATGTAATAATATGAAAAATGACATGTTTTAGTGCGTGGAACGCGTCCGGGGAAGACGGTTCAGATGACAGAAGCTGAGGTTCGAGGATTATGTTTGAAATCTCGTGAGATATTCCTTCAACAACCGATCCTGTTAGAGTTAGAAGCTCCATTGAAGATATGCGGTGACATTCACGGTCAATATAACGACCTATTACGGTTATTCGAGTATGGGGGTTTTCCACCAGAGGCAAACTATCTATTTCTTGGTGACTACGTTGATCGTGGTAAACAAAGTCTTGAGACAATTTGTTTGCTACTTGCGTACAAGATCAAGTATCCAGAAAATTTCTTTCTGTTGAGAGGAAATCATGAGTGTGCGTCTATCAATAGAATTTATGGATTTTATGATGAGTGCAAGCGCAGATTCAACATCAAATTATGGAAAACATTCACTGACTGCTTTAACTGCTTGCCCATTGCTGCCATTATTGATGAAAAAATCTTTTGCTGTCATGGTGGATTGAGTCCTGATCTACAGAATATGGAACAAATTAGGAGAATCATGAGACCTACTGATGTTCCTGATACTGGACTTCTGTTAGTTTACTCTTTTTTTGTTGGCATTCATTTTAAACTAATCGTTTCTATATTTTTTTAACAATCGACACTGGTCATTTTCTAATAATCCTTTGTTGTCCATTTCCAGTTGCGATCTGTTGTGGTCTGACCCGGACAAGGACGTGACTGGATGGGGAGAAAACGACCGTGGGGTTTCCTTTACCTTTGGAGCTGACGTGGTCACCAAATTCCTTAATCGACATGATCTGGACTTGATTTGCAGAGCCCATCAGGTATGATTCACAACCATTTGCGTCAGCACATTTATTACCACTATTTAAATAATCCTAAAAAATACTTTCGCACCTGTGAATAAAACTATTTTAACAACATTTCGGCACGTTTAACGATGTGATAATAATGTGATGATGTTTTTGCAGGTGGTTGAAGATGGTTATGAATTTTTCGCGAAGCGTCAATTGGTGACATTATTTTCTGCGCCAAATTATTGCGGTGAATTTGACAATGCTGGTGGTATGATGTCTGTGGATGAGACTCTCATGTGCTCCTTCCAAATTCTTAAACCGTCTGAGAAAAAGGCAAAGTACCAGTATGCCCCCGTCAGTAATGCCAACCCTGTTACACCAGGTGCTAATTCTAACAATGCTGCTAGACCTGGAACTCCACAGAGGTAATGGTTTTATCTGTCAAATAACATTCTCTCAATTAACCACTTGTAACACTGAAGTATATGCTAATATTGTTGTTGTGTGTTGAAAATCTTGCAGACCGGGTCAGGGTGGTGTAGCGCAAAAGGGTGGTAAGAAGTAAAGGTGGAGCATGTTTGAGAATCCCCATGAAAATTTCACGTTCGAGAAAAAACCCAGATGATCCAATACCATTTTCTCCCGTTTATCTCTGCATGGACGCTACTACTGAGAATAAATAATATATATATATGTTTTATCAATCAACACACTAAACTACCAGTATTTTTCGAGAAAAAAAATCACAACCGTGTGGGAATTACAACCATTTCTTTTTTTTGTAAACGTAACCAAATTCTTTTTCATTATATATATATTCATTAAATACATATTGCCCTATTTCAATTGTCTTTTTTATTTATACTTCATTATATCATGTCGGGCATGGAAATTCTTTCGAGCACACCCTTGATTTCGGGAAGAGTTTTTCGGGCGAAGAAATATCCAGAAATCTGGGATTTTTACTCATGTTAGAAAATTGCGCACGTGGCGCTTTTTAAAGAATTTACATCCCCGTATCATCCTTTCATTAGCTCAAGGGTACTATCGACATTAATTACACGCATAAACCAAACTCATAAACGTGTGTCAAATATAAATGATTTTTTTGGTATAAACCATAACGAGTTGTTCTCATCAGTCATTATGATCAATCTCCAATCATAAACGATTGAGTGAGGTACCTGATCAATATTTATACTTTTCTATACATCCTTCATATTTATCCATCAGTTTCATCTCATTATATTTGGGAAGTACGATATACACATCATATTCATACGCTGTAAGCGCAAGCGTAAGCATATTAAAGCTATGAAGCTGTTGCTGTTTTAGTATTCTCAACTTTATCACGTATACGTAGTAGTTGCGTATGTAAATGCACCCAAAAGTTGATTGACTCATGTTCTCTGTACGTATTCCTTTTAGTCACTTTATTAGTGAGATCTGAGATACCACACAAGTTGGTTCGTGCAAGAGTACAGAGTCATGTTGCAAGTCACAAATGTGCATATGATGGTGAGTGAGGCAAAAGGATATTTCCAAGGATAGACAAACAAGTGCTGAAATGAACAGAAGAGAACGCTTAGGCATGTTCACTTTGTAACCTGATCAAATATTTTGTGAGCACTCTCAGTTGATGATTCATTTAGTGATCGTAATAGCGTTAATGGTATCAGGGAAAACACAGTTCCTCTATCTATTTCACGTAGCAACGATAACATTTTAACTTTATCCGTGTGTTGTCTATATATTTTTGATGGAATTGGAAACAAAATAATTTTAGAGTAATTAAAATCAGCTGGTTTTTTGACATTTCTCGAACTTTTTGACTTGATACGTTTTTAGTAACGGGACTTTTTTTTGAGGAGGAGTTTAGTTTTTAGGAAGGAAGGAAAGGAGGTTAAACTTTTTGGAGTTTCCGGATACTCAAATGGCTACCATCTTTAAGTCTACTGGGCACGCCCAGTTTGATAAGTTGCTTGGTAAGTTGGTTGTTTATGAATTAACACCTTATCATGTGTAATTAAGAGTGCTTTTTGGGATTAAAATTAATATCGCTGTAAAAATGGTTACAGAAAAGGCGACGTCTAACTTGCTCCTGGAACCAGAATGGGCTTCAATCATACAGATTTGCGATTTGATCAGGCAGAAGGATTGCCAGTGAGTTACATCATTTAAAATCAAAAGTTAATTTAATCATTAAATAACACCATGAATGTTGACAAATTTCTAAAAACCGAAACCCAATTTAGACCAAAGTACGCGATGGGACAGATAAAGAAGAAGATCCAGGCTCCAAACCCTCACGTAGGGTTCTACGGTCTTCAGGTGCTTGAATCAGTAGTGAAAAACTGTGGCTCCCCAATCCACGAAGAGATAGCAACGAAAACTTTTATGGAGGAGTTGATGAAACTAGCAAAAACATCTCAGCATGATAACATCCGTGAGAAAGTATTGGAATTGATACAATGCTGGGCCCATGCTTTTAGGAAGATACCTAGTTACAGAGCTGTTCAAGATGTATTGAATATCATGAAGGCGGAAGGGGCCAAGTTTCCACCTCTTGTTGAGGCTGATGCCATGTTTGTTGCTGATCAGGCTCCTGAATGGGCTGATGGGGAATGTTGTCATAGGTGCAGGGTTGAGTTCAGTTTTACTCAGAGGAAACATCACTGCAGGGCTTGTGGACAGATCTTTTGTAATAAGTGTAGTGGCAAGGAGTGTACTCTGCCGAGGTTCGGCATCGAGAAGGAGGTCAGGGTTTGTGACGCCTGCTACGAGAAGTATGGGAAGTAAGTTTTTTGGAGTTTATATTATCAATTTTTATTGGTCAAGTATTTTTGCAAGGTTGTTGTTTTGTAATCGAAAAGGGAGGGAGTTGGAGGTGAGCGGACATCGTCCTCATCCTCATCATTTGACGATCACAGGGTTAACGGGGGTGGGAACTCAGGGAGTCGCTGCTGGACCTAAAGTCAGCGCTCCACCTGGGGCTACTCCTAATCCTGATAAGGTGTGCTATTTAATTCTTAATTTTGCTTTAGACATGCTACTACGCAAAATGAAAAGAATAGAAACACGAAGAAGAAGAAGAAGAGGCTTGAGAATGAAGGGGGAACCAGCAGTTCAAGTTCCGCTGATAGTTTGAACGAACGAATGATCAAGCACGCCATTGACGAATCTATTAAAACTAGTGGCGTCGTGCTGCCCCCTGTCAGTTTATTTTACGCTTCACTTTTTGCGCTTATCCTTAACAAATAACAAATTATGTTTTATTAAGGTTTGGGTGTTAAATAAAAACTTAAAATTGCATTATAGACAAAAGAACTGGAACTGGCCGAGGAGGAGCAACTGCAACTGGCGCTGGCGATATCGCAGTCCGAAGCGGAGGCAAAGGAGCAGGAGATGAAGAAGCGAACAAAAGTTTACAATCTTGAACCAGCAACAATAACATCCCCAGTCGTGCAACAACCACCAAAGGAAGTGGACCCAGATCCAGAATTATCCCGATACCTAAACAGGAGCTATTGGGAAAACAAGTCAGCCAACTCAACAGCTCCTGAAAAATCTTTCGTACCTTCAGCCCCATTCAAATCAGCAAACGTGAGCGTAGCTCCCCAAACCCAAGTTTCAATCGGTCCAGAACCAATCCTAACACCAGAGGATAAAACAATTGATATGTTCGTAGAGAACTTGAGATCCCAGATTGAAATGTTTGTTAACAGGATGAAGAGCAACTCTTCAAGGGGGAGGCCTATAGCGAATGACACGAGCGTTCAGAGTTTGTTCATGAGCATAACTCACATGCATAGTCAGTTGCTAGCTTATATCCAGGTTCAGGATAATGCTAGGGGAAGGTATGAGTTGTTGCAGGATAAATTGAATCAGGTTAGGGATGCTAGAGCTGCTTTGGATGATTTGAGGAATGAGCATGCTGAAGCTATAAGGAGACAGCAGGAGGAACAGGAGAGGGTTAGGGCTTATCAGATGGCTCAGAAACTTGCGTTGATGAGGCAGAAGAAAAATGAGTATTTACAGTACCAAAGACAACTTGCTATGCAGAAGGATGCAGGAGCAGGAACGGGAGATGCAACTCAGGATTGCTCAGGAGCAGGCCAAGGTTTTTGCCAATGTTCCTGTTGTTCAGCCCTGGGGGGTTATGCCGCAGCAGGGTGGGTTCAACGTTTGTTTTACTTTTATTTTGCTAATATTTTAAGTTGTTCTCATTACGATATTCCACGATTTTCAGGCTACCCAGGAATGCAGCAGCAGCCTCCGCAAGGCCCACCACCTCAGCACTACGGGCAATGGGGACCACCTAACCAGCAGGTGATGAACAGCCCCACAGGAGGTAACATGATGTATGGTGGAATGCATGAGCAGCAGGACATGAGTCAGCAGATGCAAGGTGGTCATAACCAGATGCAAGGTCCTCAGCAGCAGATGGGTCCTCCACCTCAGCAGCAGCAGCAACAGCAAATGGGACCTCCTCAACAGCAGCAGATGGGACCTCCACCTGGTCAACCTCAACAGCAGCAACAGATGGGGCCTCCTCCCGGTCAACCTCAACAGCAGCAGATGGGGCCTCCACACGGTCAACCTCAACAGCAGCAGCAAATGGGACCTCCACCTCAGCAACAACAGCAGATGGCACCTCAACAGCAAATGTCTCAAGGTCCCCAACCCGGAATGCAAGCAGCCCCTCAGCAAATGCCACCACCTCAACAACAGCAGCAACCGATGCCTCAACAACCCCAGCAAATGCAAGAGCACACTGCTCCACCACCTGCTGTCGCTGAACTAATCAGTTTCGACTGAGAACCGTTGATTTTCTTTAAAATGATTTTTTCGTAATGATTCTCGTATGATTCCAGTTTTATGAATTTGAATAAAATAACGTGTAATATTAACAGAAAAAGATTGCGCTTTTATTCAAACACGTTTGGTACATATATATAAACACAAAACAAAACACTTTGTTACAAAATCAATACGAATCACGAAGCTTTTTATCGCGTCTTCCTCATTTACGCACCCGTCAATGCGTCCTTTATCGC
>JAANSM010004372.1:0-11434 GCA_036850725.1 Orchesella villosa
CCCTACAATTTGTAAAGTAAGAAAGCCAATAAATACCTATAGTAATTGCGTTCGAGAAAGGGAAAATAAATTAATCCTGTAGTTGAGTTTTCGTTTATAAAAGTGTACTGAACTAAACGATTCGAGGTTCCCATGAAGCATTTTAAGATAAGTATATATACATAAAAGTTCTAATTATTTCGATTCCGGGTAACGGAGTAACATTCCAACAGGGTTAAAGTCTTTTAGACACCGATTTAGCTATATACCAACACTTTTCCTTAGAAAGTTCTTATAAAATTCTCGGAGTCTTTTAATATAATGTTAGACAAATAACCAAAGGAGACATATTTTTATGAGAAGCCCTCCGTCCCTGTTTACTTCTGTTTTTGGTATATAGAAGATTCAATTTAAAAAATTATAGGTATACATTTACAAATAAATGCAATATAGAAAACGATCGAATCCTATTATTTACTTGAATAAAAAATATCCCACTGAATGGTCTAACAATATAGGCAATTTATTCATTGCCAAAAATAGTAAACAACCCACTCAGAAAATACGACTCCTCTTTAAACTCTTTAACGATAAGTAAACATAAGCTAAATCTTTGGGAAAGTTGAAAAGTAAAAGTCCAAGAGTCTAGTCTAGAGTTAGGGTACGAGATAACTACTTGAAAATCCAAACTCATATTTTTTACTTATTTGCTTCTACTTTCTACTCCAAATGAAAAACGAGTTTTGCACGTATCATCATCATCATATATAAGTGTAGTTTGTATATAAGATTCAAAGTGTCCTTAAGAAGTACTGAGGGGAAAACTCCATGAACTGCAAAACAACATTTTGTCACATATTCCAACGAGGTAGGACTACCAACTACCAGCTACTACAGTTGAAATGAAAGTACCACTTTTTTTACTCTAATTCTCAAGTTTTTTCCAGAAGTGTGGTTGTTGTACACTAGTAAATAAGTCCCGTAATAAAGCTTTCAGCACGGCACTCCAACTAGCGTTCCATTATGGAGCCCCATTCTTTACTTCGACTACGAAAACATAAGCTTCTACAGCAGCATGCATTGAAAATTTGAAAAGGCTCAACTTGACTTTAATGCTTGTCGTTACATCTCCTATCTCTCCCTCTTCTCTACTCCCAGTCCGCATAGTTTCCCACTTATCTTAGTGAAATGGAAAAATAAAAGTGTGCTTAGTTTAGTTAGTACTTACGGATTTGATAGTTGACACAATGCCTGCATAAGAAAAGACGATAGTGAAGAGTGGTAAAACGAGACCAAGAACGAATAGAAAGCAGATGTAGGACTTCGTCGTAAGATCATCCCGTTCCCAACTCACAGAGCAGCTATATCAGTAAAAAAATAAATGAATAAAAATGAGAGTCAAATTACGTAAAAATACATGCCCAAATGATCCTTTTTCATTATTCTACACTCAAAAAAACTTGACGAATCGAAACGAAAATTGTTCAAGTTTATGTTATAATTTGCTTCGAGTGCAGTGATGAGATTTGGAAGCGACGTGTGGCATTTTAGAAGGATTGAATAAGTGGCACGTTGTCTGCAAACTGTGCAATCAACAGTTCAAATTGAAATGAAGTATGCAAAGTGTATATATAAACTTCTATATAAAAACTACAAAGTATGCAATTTCGTCCATGACTTCTTTTATTTGAACAAGGGAAAGCGAAAAATTTATAAAGTTCCATTTGGGAAAACTGGTTTCTCTATTGTTTCATACACATGAAACTTTTTTAACAGTCAACAAAGCAAAACTATCTCGATCACATTGTAAAATCTGCATGGATTTTCAAAGGAATTTTTTGTTGCAGAAAGGTTTTAATTTAGTTTGAAATGTCAGAAGAAAATTGCAGAGGAAGGAAAAAATGCTTTCCAATTTCAATTTCAGCAAAAATAATCACATATATAGAAGTACTTTCTCATAGTCAAATTTGACTGACTGACTGTGCCAGATTTTTATAATATTATTTAGCAATTTAAAAAGAAAAATTCAGTTTCGATAAAAATGTAGTTTCGTACGGAAATAGAAAAGTAAATGGTTTTTGGGTTAAACAAACAAATTAAAAAGTTACTATCTTATTTACATACCTTATGTAAGGGCCTTCCGGGCCATATGATGCCCATCCGAATAAGGGAGGTAACGTAATTGTCAGAGAGTAAAACCATATGAGTAAGACTATCCCGAAGGAGTGTGGAAGTCTCAAATCTGCTGCTCGAAACGGCCTAGCAATCATTAGATACCTCTCGAATGCCAAAACCATTAGTGTTGTGATGCTCGTAATACCTTCAGAAATGTGAATAGGACAAGAGAAAGTAATTATTTTCAGATGAGTTTTGCCTTCTAGCCTTCATTAAAGTGTGTTCTTGAACAAAACAAGGGGCATATTGTTCATCCAAAAAACTAAGCCAGTATCATGGATAATTATTCCACTGATAAAAATACATGTATTTGCTATCTACATACAGATCATTTCTAGTTAAGGGTTTAATTCGGCTTGATGTAGTATAACGGAACAGAGCACAAAGCAAAAAATAATTTCACTATAACGGGTGTTGCTCTGTTCGTGTGCTTGTCTTGTATAAAAGCATGAATACTGCTGCTAAATATAGAATTGCTTCCACTTATGACTTCATCCCTTCCTGACTTTCACATAACATGAAAGAAAATAACTCCGAGATGGAGTCAAACTGGAATCGTGCTAAAAGTTATGAGTCGTACTTTAGATGAACTTCGTAGAATTACTGTATTAAATGCTCCAAAATGGATGAAAATCGTAATATAACTAGTAAATTTTATCCTTTCGTATTTGTTGGGCTTGACTTACTAATTGGACATACATAAAATAAACTTCCGCAACGCTGAATACATAATCGAGATTTTTATCAATTATTTAAAGCAAAATGAGCAACGCCAGCTCAACCGTCAACGTCAACAGGTTTTCAGTTTTTCAAATCCAATAAATTTCCACATTAAGGCGACCTAATCTCGAAAACTATTTCATCGCTTCAGGGTTTCCAGTAGAGCACAGAAGTAACTGAAAACAAGTAATAGTAAAGCAAAAGTTGTATCTGCAATTGTGGATGCCCCGTTGCTTTCTCCCGTCGTCGTCAATACTTATATTTCAGTTATCGGGGTTTACTATATGATTTCTCCAAGCCTTTAATCATCTTTGTTTTCATCACTACGTGTTTGCACACTTCATGAGCCTGACTTTGAACAAAACATCAAACTTCTTCATGAACATGAGCAAAATTTACTTCTACGTTTGCTTTGACTGTCACAAAAAATGAGTTTGCTTCACATCTCCACACTTCTGAGAGAACAATAATATTCATCATTATTGTAACTAACTACTAACTATTTGGATTTTTTCACGTTACAAGCACTCCACTATCCATCAATTTCACGCTTCCTTCACAGACACACCTCATGCGGAAACAAGCCTGAAAAACTGGCATATTCGTAGGAATAGGAATAGGAATGGAAAAGATCCTAAATGAAATAGTGCTTCTGTGAGCAGTCGTAATAAATTGTTATTTGGTTGAATTCACGAGATCACTTGGCCTGATTTCATCACGTAAGCGTGTAATGAACGACCATAAAAATGTATATTAAAAGTGTACATGAATGGATAGTGATATTCATTACATATTTGATATCAAAAGTCTTTCCGTTTCGAGTTTGCTTGGTTGCGATTTCCATTTACTAGTGTCAACGTAATTTTGGATAGATTATAATTAATAAGACATCAGAGCCCAAATAACCGACGCCAGACATTACTCATTATTACACCATTTCAATTCATATTTCAGAAGTTTCAATCATTTCATGCCTTTTGGTTTAATTCATTCTTTACATTTCAGTTTCATTTTTTCATGATAAAATTGGTAATGATACCAGTAACTTCAGAATAGCTTACCTCCCACAGACATTCCAAAACCGTAAATGATGCACATCGTTTCTCCAAATGGCCAATATCCGTAAATCGATGCGAAGAATGGGAACGGCGATCCAAATGCAGCGGTAAGGAAATCCGCTGTAGATAGGTTGACCAAAAACATGTTCATTGGGTTTTGAAGCTGCAATTGTCATCAATTATGGAAATGAATGATAAAACTTGCAAAAGAAAATGGAAGTTTTTACATCACAACTTCTTTCAATTTTTCTTTCAAAAATTTCACATATTTTTGACATGAGCTGCGTTTTCTATATTTGTTCATTAAAAACTAAATGGTTTTGGTTTTATATTTGTTAATTTGTATAATATAACGTGAAATCGTGTCTGTATATTAACGCTAAATAATGTTATGTTTATGACAGTTGTTCATACTCTGCCGTAGATTTCTAAAATACATGATCGAGTTTTCTGGCATGTGGAGACAGGTTTTTGTGTGCTGGCAGTTTTCACTGTCTGGGCACGGTTTACATAATTCCACGCGTTTTCACTTTTAACATAGTCCTTTCATCATCGGAATAATATTGAAATGTAAATTTACTGTACATTCTTCCAAGTATTTGTCTTCATGCATGCGCCATGCATTTACCTTTATTTGCAGTTCTGTTAATGTAGAAGTTTGTTCACTATTGTGAGTGCATTTGATGCCTCGTCATTTGGACGTGACTTAGGACTATCCCTAACAGTTCATTTTCATTTTGAACACGTAAGCAAAGAATAACGACGACTGGTGACCAGTATCACACCGCAAACGTGTTCCTAGGAACCTATGTGGATATAGCCAGTATTTTGCTCGAAATACGGTAGATCTATGATAATTGGGTTAGATTTAGAAAATGTTTTACAACAACTACAAATTTTTGTTTATTGAAATGGAAACAAAAAGAGATCTATCTGAATGGATTCTTTACATCCGTCTGCATTGGCATTTTCCCCTGAAATGTGTGTGTAACTACCATGCTACAAACATTACCTAAAAATTGTTAGAGGTTCCCCAGATAACTCGATTGCGTGTGTTTAATGAGCCCTTTTTATACCTTTTATAACACGATCAACCCTGTTATTTATACGGCATAGGGCTATTGATTTTTCTATTAGTCTCAACACTGTAAAAATGTTTCCCTTGTGTCATTTTTCGGGTCGACATAAGTAGGCAAAAAAGAAGTTGGTACACGTACGTAAATTGGAATTTGTAACTCGATTGTGTGTCTATATTACCATTATCATATCAACTTTCCTCCGTCTTTCTGTATATAGTATTTAAGAAATAAAAGGAAACAATGAATTTCATGGTGCAACTTTATATATTACGTTATGTTACCTCAAGTAAAAGTAAAAAATGCTAGAATTGTCTGCTGTATCGTGCGCGTGTGTAATAGTCTTTTAAAGTCTATTACATAAATTGTAAATATGTATTTTTTCTGTGTAGGTTTGGTACGCGAATGAAAATGTGTACAAAGATGTTTGCAAATGAAGTCTACATGTTCCTTAGTGTCAAAAGATATTATATGGAGCTACATGTGGAGCTACATAAGTCTTGTACTTGTACTCCCTCTTCTTCTCCATATTCCACAATTATTATCCTGTCAAAGATGTTACGAATCTCTTGAAAGTTTCTGACATATATGATTTTCGGAAGTCCTTAAAAGTTGAATATTGTATACAAATAAAATGCATTATACGAAAGCAGTTTTTGAACACATGCTGACTTCTACTTGTGCATAATAAATACGAGCATGACAGATAAGAAACATGAGTTTCCTTTTTACTAGACAATAATTGAAGAGTATGTTTTATGAAGTATCCATTAGAAAAACACGTCACATTATACATAGATCATAGTGTAAGTGGATGATGAGGAGACTGTAAAATATTCATGTGCATATGTTATGTATCCCTTTCATGATGACAGACGGCGTGATCGCATATATCTATCTATCATTTTATTATTTCAAATCAAATATTAAACCCTTTAGTAGTTCTTTCTTTTAGAGTTAGCAAGTGCCCTTGCTAAATTACTTACAAAACGTGACTATACAGAGCCCTAGGTAGTGCTGCTAACTCTAACTATACATACATATGCGATAAGGTTTAATGTTATCATTTTCAATACCATGCTCTCTTCATCTTGATTTGATATTCCCTTATGGAAAATGTAATATTTATAAATGTTGTGTAAGTATCTAGTTTAGGTAGTTGGCAGAGTGTGTCATTTTGTCAGAGAAAGTGAGTATGACAACTATATATCTTTCACTTATTAACTTGTTTCCTTTTCCATTCAACTTTAATGTGACATGTGAATTCCTTTTCTCTTTCTTTCTCTCTCTCTCTCTCTACCTGCTTTTCCTTGCAGACGATGTAGACAACGAGAAAGTTGCCAATGCTCCCCACCACCCAAATGAGAAGCATGCTGATGATGCACAAAGCATAACCATAGCCAGGCATGGTTTCCAATGACTCGGTCTCCATCATCACCATCACTCCATCCTTACCACTTTCACTGGTAAAATTATTGGAGCTTCCGATCACTTCTGTGGTCATGTCACTATCACTTCCATTACTCGTCATCATACTCGCCCCTGTAATCAGCTCTGAAGTTTCTGTAGTCATAACCATTCTGAGTTTTGACACCGCCAACCGCTTCCACCTCAAATTCCTTACGAATTAGTATGAATTACACATCCGAGCCCTTGACATATTATGGAATCTGGTTCTACCGACACAACCAAGCTGTCTCACTAATTTTAGTTACATTCGGAAATTAAGTTTCAGTAGTTTTTTTGGTAAGTAATCAGATCCTTGAAATTGAATAGAGTATATCATTTTCAATTTATAGCAAAATTTCCAACAACATATGTGTGACACTGAATGTTACGCAACTTTCGCTACGAAAATAATCCAGCAGAACATAAAACTCTAGGATAATATGATACACACACTTTTTTTTGTAGGACGTTTTTTATGTCGGTGCAACATACACTTTCACTTTTACTCAAATATCCAATGGTTCGCAACGCAATCCAACAACTCTCAATCAGCTTCTCAGGAGAGCTCGTGCCTCTGCCACATTCAAATGGCAACTATGAAAGCTAGCTAGTGAAACTTGCCTTATATCAGGGGCCCAGTGAAAGTAAGAAGGAAAGAAGTGCACTATATATTTTTCCTCCATAGCTAGATCATGAAATAGACCATGTTGTTTCGCTTTCTACCTTTACTCGTTTTCTTGCTTACGCTTTATATATCATCTGCTTGTTTTCAGGCACAACTCTTTTCTCTAGAATTCTATATACTTCCAACTTCAGTTCTTGTGTCCAAAGCTACCCGCTCCAATACAGGGATTCGCATGTTTTTCAAAACAAAACTGAAAGTTGAATGCAGAAATAGCTGCCATATATATATAGCCATATTGTCCTATGGAGTTTAGTTGCATTTTTCATTGTATATATTTTTGTTACTTTTCGTTTTTTGCCTTTTGTTCTGTCCCATGGATTGAATTCTTTAAACATTACATATTATTTCATACATTATGCAGTTGGTTCGTTAACAATTTATATACACCATCAAATACTATTCTTTGATCTCTTCAAAAGGCTTCAAAAACATATATCATAAACGAATGAAATAATAAATTCCATATCAAACATGCCTGCTATATGCTATATTCTACACCTTTGTATTTCACCTTCTTTCTTTATTTTCTATAATTGATACCCGCCTGCTATTTAGCCTTTCTTTAGATGTGAATCCATTACTCGTTTGGTTAAACATTAGAAGTAGGCTTATTGACATCAATAATTTGAATTAATTGCTTTGTAAAATGCCCCATTTTCCTTAGAATTTCTTAAGGGGCTGGTGCGTACACTATAGTTGCTAGTGGTTGACATTATTTGGTGGTTCTTTGTCCTTTACATTTGCGAATTAACATTGTACGGTTGACTACATAATCAGGCTTTCTATGCTTTCGGGTCTTTTATATTGAATAGGACTTCTGAGCTGAGCCTCACTTAAAAGTTGAATGACACCGTTCTCATTAGCTGGATAAAAAAAGTAAGGGCTCTTGAGACTTTTGTGAAGTGCTCTTAAGTTGATGAATTAAATAGGTACATTGTGCAGCGCATAATTGGACCCCCTCTTATAAACTCTTCTATTGACTTGACCTTGTTGAGAAAGACATTTTGAATGAAGTGGAAGGATTAGTTTTGCAAACAAGAATATAAGTTTATTAGATGGTTTCATATGCTTTGATATTTAAAGAAGGTTTTGGACTTCATTGCAACTCTAATGCTAGAAACTAGAACATCTTTAGGACATCTTGTGAATAACGGAAGAAGTTGAACAGGTACACACAAAAACTTTTTTAATGAATAGAAATAGAATAGAATATATCCTCAAGGGACCAAAAACCACATAGTATAGATAGAGCGCTTGACATTAGTGGAACACCACTCAAAGTTCAATTTACCTTTCTCTTGATAAGATGATCTGTTTCTAGAGCTCCTATAACCTCCTGTCGCTACACACAATGCTGGAATTAATTAGTCTTTCTTGCATGAATTGAACATACGTGTCTTGGGAATCTAATGTTAGCGTTTTAATGAGGTTGTGTCACTATATCGCCATGAAACTTCTATGTAATGATGCATACCTCTGTGCACTCGCCCTTGCTCATATTATTGAATGAGGTCGTAGGTAGAGAAAATAAGATTGTATATTATTCTCATTTGAAAATGATGCGTGATTATCTAGTTTCAAAGACTTTCTTGTGGTCATAGTCAACTCGAGTGTGTCACTTTGGCTTTGCTTCAATTTCCAGTGGTTTCAAGTCTTCTGAATATAATAAATGGTTCATAACTTTATTCATCAAAGGTTTTTGTACATAGTTTCTTTGCTTCTTTGCGTTTCCAAAGAAGGAAGTTGAAAGGGAAAAAAATTGCATACATTCATAAAGATACATATATCCCATGTTTGCATTTTCTGATACAAAATCAGCTTATTATTTACCAAGCTTAAAGATCACGTGGAAGTTGAACTTTCATCATACTTTCAAAAGCCATCTTTTCCATTTTCGTTTTAAAAATGAGAGTTAAATTTTACCAACATGTAATGTTCTATGTACTACATTAAAAATACATGGGTAGTGAAACCTGACTAGAGAATTGTAACTACATGTTTTTATACAAGATATATATATAAGCCATGTTAAATTGTTAAGTTTGTGGCGTCTTATTTTTATGAGTAAGCACACCATCATTTCTATTAGAAGTAGCATTACATTTCCTCATAAGCTTATGTTCCGTAACATCATGGCTGTAAATGTGTTCCTGATCCGGACTCAAATTTCGGGGTAACTTAATCTCATGCCAAAAGTTCAGTCTCGAATAAAAGGGCTCATCAATCATTTCCGGTTGCTGAGAGTTGATGAGTAAATACTTTGGAATTGAGGATGTAGATGAAGCTTTGTTGTTGATTGTTGAATTTCCATTGAGGCTCACTTTCTCCCATTTCACACTATAGAACTCATCGGGCTCCCTGTGAAATCAAAGAATAGACAAGGCTGGTAATACAATTTAAGAGGATTGACTTGGCTGCCACTTTTACTTACCCATTTCTAGCAAAACTTGTCCACACTTTTACCAATTTCTTTGAAAATTCATAATGACGATCGCCAGGTTTGATGTCCAACAGGGCTGTTGGAACTACTGAGACAAACATGAGCATTTCATCGGCATGACATGTGCCTAAAAAAGAGAAAAAAAAGCAAATAAGATTATTAGATCGAAGAAGGAAAATTGAAATTGGATAAAAAAAGTTAAGCCTTTTAACACATGTCATTTAAAATGTATGATATGATCTAGTTATATTTTTATATGATTAAATATGGTATGTTGACAAGAAGATCGTTACATATTTCGTATAGTTGACAGCTTTACAAATAAAATTATACTGAGTCTGATCATGCCACTTTCAAAATTAGATTATAACTTGTAACATCTTGAAAAAAAAGTAACAAACTTATTTTTTTCCATGCAGTAAAGCTGTCTACTAAGTTACTTACCAAAGTCTTGAATTTCCCAGTCGAGAAATTCGTAAAAGCGTCTTCTTGCAACGTCAGTCGCCAATTGTAACCATCTTGGCATCCAACTGTCATCCGAAAGAGTGGAAAGAAAATGTCCAATAGAATCATCAACCCTCTCCTTAAAATAGTAGAGGTAGGTAGGGGCTCCACTCAATTTTGCATGGAGAAGAGCCGCATCTCTTGCGGGAATTGAGAAAAATCGATCTCCAATGAGATTTGTCAATGGTTCGTAATCAGCAACGGTAATTTGCTTGTTTTCTTCCCCAAAGTAAGATGTTCTCACTTTCCTAAATGTTTGAGAATCATTTCTAAAGAGGAGAAAGGCTGAGGACGCGACATTATCCCAGTCAGTATCCAGCCGTTTAAGTAACGGTGGCGCTCCAACAAGCCCTTTAAGAATTATACATAAAATACATATCATTTATGCATGTATACCTGACAGTGGATTTGACAAATTGTGGAATTATGCGACGTATTTAAGAGGCAGAATTTATGTCGTATTACATATACGTACATATATGGCCTATCATTTTTATTATTTAATTTCCTGTCCGTGTCAGTATAAATTCCGATTCCTATTCTTACATTATTAACTTGACTTACAAGCAGATCTATAGCATCCTTCATGAGAATTTACTCCAGAGATCCATGGCACAGGATGAGTTCTTCCTTCTGCAGCTACCTTGTACGGGTAGTCAGTGAGAAACGCTGTTGCTTTGAGTTCTGGCGACGTAACATTTTCCACTGACGGCCCAAACATGTCTAGTGGATCAATGAATATATCCTGTGAATGAAGAATTAATCAACTATATTAATTAATTCTACCATAATTCGTCCTCACCTCATTCCTACCAACTTCAATTTCCCCTTACTAATAAAGGAGAGAAGTATACTTGAAATATCGATTACTCCATCACCATTCTTTACAGATGACAGAATGTAGGAATCGAGATAATATACCAAATAGTGAATACCCTGCTGTTGCCTTCCAGCTCCCTCCTCATTTATACATAACAAGTTTTTTTCATGGATGGAAGGCTGTCTCAAGTCATTAACTTTACTATCTAATGTTAGTAATGACTTGCGTCATGTTTAATTTCCGGAGTATCGTAGCTTCCATCGGATCCTATCTTTTATACTCGTACATTATGAATCTTGGCAGCTTGTGTACTGTGCTGATATTAATATAAGTATATATGCAAGTCTTGTTGAATTTTCATTACTAACCAAAAGTTTTTCTTGAGGTTGAATTAATTCCCACGGGTCAAGGGAACTTAGGCATTCCACAAGTTGTTCCGAATTGTTAGTTGGACAACCAAACTGATTTCCCAAGCGAACAGCTTGCTCCCGTGGATTTCTTTGGAAGGCCCATGGACTAAAACCGGAA
>JAANSM010004373.1:0-11433 GCA_036850725.1 Orchesella villosa
AGTAAAATTATAACTTGGCTCTATTCTAGAGCCGTGTAATAAAGTATAGAGCGTAATGAGACAAAATTATACCTGGTACAAGTAGCATCACAATATGGTATTAGGAGGAGTAGCTTGGGCGAATAAAGACGAAAAAAGAGTAATTGAGCTACTTTAGTGTCCCTTGTCGATGCCATAATTCCATCAAAAATGCTCTCTTCTATACTTTGTACAAGTATTTGTGATGTTGGTCACATACCTACTTATAGTTTTCAATCAGATATCCTTTTTCATGTTGTTGGTCATCATCATCTTTCGCTGCTGAAGAGAATACCGAACAAAAAGAACTTTATTCTTCATTTAGGATGAAAAAAAGACCTTCCAAAATACCAAAATAGCATCATCATCGTCATCTTGCAAAAAGAAGTCTGGGCAGATAGAAAGATGAAGAACAATCAAGAAATTAAGAAGCTTTTCTTTAAGGTGGGCGAGTAAGTACATGAAAAACTTGCTTTATTACTACTTTCTGAAGAATTCAAGTGATTCCGATTCTGGAACTAAATGAGCTTATCGATTTTCTCAGGTTAAGGGGCAATTTTGCTCAAATTGAGAGAAAGTCTGAGACGTTATTCTCAAGAAGTCTCAATCATCATTCCAAATAGTTTGTTATGAGATTGGGTAGAAAAATAAAATAAGTTTTGTTTCTCTGAACATTGGGGACGTCTTGTCTTGTCTACCCTTCGTTTTTGCATAAAGTATTATTATCAGGCAATCATTGAGCTAATCATGTAGTGATAATTACCGAACAGATTGTTTGCTAGTTCTTTCTAAGACTAGATTAGTTCTTGCTAGATGTATATGTGGGTTATAAATTATGTGGGGAGTGGAGCAAGAGAAGATTCTTAAACCTCACGATGAGTTAGCGTCGAATCTCCTAGAATTGAATTCACGCTTGATCCATTTATTCCGCTCAGGTGGCAAAAATTAGAAAAGTTTTTTTCCCGTGAAGTGGTTTTCACATTAAAACCTACGTGAGTTGTGAACTAAGTGATATCATTGGGGATTGGGATGAGGAATGAGAAAAGTAGAATAAAGTAAGAGAGAAGTAAATCAACTTTTTCATAGGAAAATTCCCTCCAGGACCTGTGAATGATGTCTGGAACAGACTGGAACTGGAAAAGGGTAGCTTTCCTCAATGTCCTATGTATGAAAATATGTAGGAGAGATGAAGACGATACAAAAAAAGATTTTTTGGTTGAGTCGACAGATTTAATTTACAAGTTTTTCTGGCAAACAAAATGAACGGAAAGATGAAAACTTTGTTGGAGTCTAGTTTTTAATAACATTAACTAAAAATAATAAAAATTACAGGTAGAAAAGTGTAGAGAATTTCTATAGCTGTTGGTGACAGAACAAGAAGCTCTTTACTTTTTCATATCGATCTTCTCAATTCGCAAAGATACTAAACTCATCACATGCCATGCCACGACCATATGTCACAAGGGACCGATTGAGGACAGATGGTGACAAAACTTACAAAATCTCCAATATGTTCAAGAGTTTCAAGGTTTTTTTATTTCAAAAAATGAACAATCATGAGGATTATATAATACATATTAAATTAAGTATAATCCAAATGTAATAATAATTATATTATTACAATACCCAAATAGATTCTTGTACCGTACTACTCATGAGATGAAAGATATACACATAAATATACACTAAGTAACTCTATATCTTCTATTGGAACTAAAAGTTTATCGGATGACATTATTTTTTTGCTAATCTAAAATTGATATTTTTAAATCACGCACATAATATTGAATTCTGAATATAAGAGACAGATGATAACAATAAGTACATTAAATTCACATGCATATTTTTATGTATATTTCTGTAGGTACTTATGAACATCTAATAATATACCTTATATTAATTGTATAGAATCTACTACCTATTTCGGCGAACCAAATTCTATTTTTATTTCTTCATCTTATCCTTTCCTAAAAATATCATTGGCCTTCGAAAATAATATTGTGTGCCCTCAGATCATTAGATATCCATTCAATATAATATGTACATATATGTATTCGTTTTCTGAAAAAATCACTTATTGTTACCCTTCATGTAATAAATAGCATAACACGAACGCAAAGCAAGATACGTAGTTTATATACTACTTATACTAAAGCTACATGCAGGTTTTATTGAATCTAAATTATTCTGTAGTTAATCTGGCAGAGGTGACATTTATTACATAGCACCCAGTTACATTTATGAAGGAGATAAGAATCACAAACAATGACACAGATTTTTATGTAAGGATAGAGAAGGTATGTATAAATCATCTTACATGTCTTTAAAATGCACACTTACCATCATCACTTCTACACTTTGTAAATTTCGTACAAAACAGTAACTTTAGATCTAAAAAACACTATTATATACGCTTAATATGCACAGCTCACTGTATACTGTATACACACTATCTAATTATTATACCCATTACCCACCAGTTTTCCTTATAATTTGTTCTGCATCTGTTTTACGTAATTTGCTTTCACTCAGCTCTTATATTATTTGCCAACACGTAGTATAATATCTTAGAAAATACACAGTTTTACAGACATTTTATCAAGTACATGAGATAATTTGTTCATTGTTCCATACATTTTTTTAGACAATATACAAAAAGCACAAAAGCTCCTAGACTGTTGTCATAAAATAAGTAATGACTATTATTTAGTTTGTCAGATAATGTGCGCATAAAAAGGAGCAATTTAGACAAAGAAAAGTACTTCATAATTTCTTACCCATCTTGAAAATTTGCAACGTATTCATGAAGGATATATACTTGTCGACTTTTTATGGGGATGGAATTTTGAAGGAAGGATTTATATACGAGGTTAATCTAATTGAAAGGGATTACTGTATATACAGATACACGTAAGGCATGCTCCAATATCAACAATACACTTTTTCCGTTAACAATAATAATTGTCTATCATTTCACTGTATATTATAAATTAAGTATGTGTACATCTGCACCAATGACGTTATGTTGATATTGACATGAATATTACTAAAAAAAGTGTTAGTATAATTTATTTTAGGGAAACGGTTCAAGCCTTAGAGAGAGAGAGTGGGAAACAAAAACATTGCATTTAAGAAGACAATCTATAGGTATGTATATTATGTATGTATCAGGTATGGAAAATGAATTGTTTAATGTCACGTACAGCAGCAGATTAGAATGCTTGCAACACTTGAAGAGAAGTAGATACGCAAACTTGATCATACTACATAAACATAAAGATAGAGGTACAATAACCGTATTAAATATATACTTATTGTTGTATCTTTAACTATCGTACCGTACATTAAAGACTGTATGAAAGTAACACTAGTACCTACTTAAATATATATTTATATATATATCTGTAATAAGTACATAATAATATACGTTGCTGTACTCGAACCCTTCTTTCAGCTACAGCCGAGTAAGAAAAGAATTACGAAAAAGTTGTTTTTTCTTGTAAGACTATATACATAAGATTTCACTCTGAGGTCTTTCCGCTTTTGGTTCTTGTTCCTTTTACTCTTTAAATATTACAAAAAACGAGGTGTACTCTATATCTTCATAGTAAGTAAATATAAACCTTATATGTGTACCTATACTATATGCTTAACAAATTTATCTCTTCATAGCATATTACACGCTACTTATGACATATAACGACTAATTAAACGAAAGTTTAGATCTTTTTTATGTGCCGTATCATATAATAATAATATCATTTTTCTGCGATCAATCATTCAACAGCATAAATCTGAAACATGTTTTGTTCAAGCTAGTTTAGCCTCTGCTAATGCAACGCATGTATAAAAATGTTATATAAGAAATCATTAAGCACTTTTAAGTAAGAAAAAAGTGGTGGTGGATAGGGATTCCTTTAGCTAAGAAAGTTGTATGACTTGACAACGTTATTTGGTGGATGGGAATAAAAAGCCCATGCAATCCGTCAACCTGTCATCGTGTCAATTTCCCCCCGCTCATACCCATTTTCATATTTAGATCTTTTTCATGTAGCAAAAAGCCAATAACCACAATGCCACACCGCATACATTTGGCGTTCTTAGAGAAACTTTTCTTATAATTTGGAAAAGTGTGAAAGGATAGAGAGCTTTCCAATCCACAAAGAACCTGAATGTGTGTGTATACCTATAACCTACTTATTTTTTGGAAGAGATTGTTAGCGTAAATTTTAATGTATGCATGTGTATGTACATAATTTGATAAGTGAATAGTGTGGTTTGGTTTGGTTGTATTGAATGTGAAACAAACTAAAATGAGTGATTATGCGGATGGAACGAGGAGGCATGGAAGCCCCTTTGCGCCTTGTCATAATAAATTTCGATTACTCTTTTCATTTGTATGCGCAATAAGTAAGTAGGTATATCATATCTATATAAGATTGAATGTCTATAGGTATATAGATGTGTTTAAACATATTCATATTAGGTACGTTTAATGTATTAAGGAAGAGTGAAAGTACACACTTTTTCCTCGTCACATTATAGCGTTACTGTCATTTAGCTTGGCGTTTCACACAGCCTGCCAAGTAGAATATTTATTGGGAGAGGGAGCGAAGGAAAAGATGGCTTTCAGCAAAGTGGATACGGAAGAAGACCTGCTTTTCAAGAAATAGCTATAGTCTATATGGCATGTAAAATTCCCTTTCTGTTCAGCGTAGCATTCACCATTTTAGGTATTTTAATATGCACATCAGATGAGTCTCATTTCATTATCATCATCATCATCAGTGCCACCGCCGCCACTATACCTTACACTTTACGACGATGCATATTATCAACATCAAAACTGAAGTGTGTCTATATACTTATATAGGACATTGCTACCAAGACACTTATTACTTATACTACCTACTACGACCAATGCCAACGCCGACCTCAAACCAGGCATAAAGGAACGACATGGAAAGGATATTTGAGCCACTGAGCAGCGGCACAAGCATTTACAAAATAATTTCCAATAAATATTACGACATTTATGTTAGGTATGTATATGTACCGTGTGCGGCACAAGGAGAAAGAAAGCACTTTGATATTTTAATGGACTTGACTTTCCTTTGATATACTTATCCACTCACACTTTCATTATTCATTGCGAACAACTTATGGAAATAGAGAGTGGGAGCTGAACGAGAGTCATCTCTCAGAAAAGGATAAAGAATAAAATGATGGAAGCCTAGCTACAATATTCATTTTTGATGTGTACATTACACAAGATTACTAACCAACAACCAAGGTGAGTGTGCACTAAAGTTAAAAGATCGAGTCCAGATTATTATTATCATCATCATCATCATCATGATTTCCGGGATACAAAATGTTAGCAGAGCACACAGTACTTTCAATATTTATAATGCATGACCAAACGACCTCCCTTTGTATCATTTTTTATTGTACTTTATATAACCAGCCTCGAGGGGGATTTATTACTAAAAGTCCTTTTAATCCTTTAATCAAAACAGAAATTTGGGATTTTAATGGGAGTCCAACACTCAAATGACTTATGGACAAAAACTTTCCATAAAAAGGAAAGATGGGGAGAAGTAGGAATTTACAAACTGTATCATCATCGCCTCTAGCCTCCTACTATCGGAAAAAGAAAAGGAGGAAGTGGTGCTAGCAATAAAAATGTGGCTACAAAAAAAGTGTGCTCCGCTGGGTTATATCAGTGTGCTATATTTTTCCTTGTATTCATTACTGAATTTATATATACCCATGTAGATATATGGTGCACTAAAAGCATAATTTTTGATGGTGATGATGAGAGAGAAAAGTCACCAAAAGACTTGTACTTGTGACTTGGTTCTGTTACCTCATAAAATATTCTGATGTGTATCTCAACAGCAGTAGTAAAGTAGTAACTAGCACACACACATCCACACAACAACACTATCAAAGCTTCATGACGGACGGAAAAGCTATATATGAGGTGCTTTTGTGTATGGATTATCAAAGCATTACTTTCTCCATTTCTCTGCCTACTACTGCTCCCAATGTCATTAAGTCTTTGTCAACGACACGTAAAGCTTTCTCTACTTCCACCACTCCCAACCCTAACTCCTCTTCCATACACATGGATATTATGTGAGTTCCTCCTTTACAGAAATCAAACGAAAAATATGGCGAGGTTTGTGTCATATATAAAAAAACAGGTAAAGTGTAGCATACAGCATACCTGTGCTCAACTGATAGAGGAAAGCCTTGTAGGCATTTTTATTTAGCATTTATCATGCATAAACGCTGCTACGTTGTATGTGTTGTTGTACATAAGCATAAAGTTATCTGTCGGAATTGGGAAAAGAATTAAAAAGGAAAAGGGGGAAAGTTTGGTGGGAATGAAAACAGATAGTAAAGTCGCTAATACCAAAATTGGTATGTACTATATGGTGATGGCATATAAAATAGAGCACTACAAATACAATCTACAACTCTTTTCTCTCTGTCTCTCTCTCTCTCTCTTACTGTGTGAGTAAAAGGAAGAAAGGTATAGAGAGACAATGCAGTGTCTATGAATTTTTCATGATGTGCCAAAAACGATATTCAAGCTTGGGAAAAAAGAAAGGTTCCTCATGGCTCTCCTTGCGGAAGGTGGTGCTCTGTGGTAAAGTGTGTAGTATGCCAAAACCCGCAAAAAACGGTAAAATGGGTTCGTGTGGATAAAGGGAATGTGTTTTTAACTTAGACTCTTAGTCTCCATTTTCTCTCCTTTCCCTCTTGTACAAATTTTATTGTAATCCGAAGAAATTCTTTTACCTTTTAGCTACATTTTACCTGCCCATATTTTGTATGGATACACCGATGTATTGTGTACACTTTCTGCTATAAAGGTATATAGGGCATTGCAAAGTTTACACTGCATGTCACACTCCACCCATTCACCTCATAAAAACTACCACACTTAAATTACTTATTGATAAATGTGGTTGGCAGTTGAGTTTGTTGGCCAGGTGGGGATAAGCACATGCTAATAGCGGGGTTGATGATGATTTAATCTATTTCTTACGTATGTACATCTACATACCTGGTGACATCACATAATTCTTGCCTCGTCTTTTGTCGTAGAGAAAATAGATGCAAGGAGGTGTTTCTGGTTACTTTGTTCTCACTTCTATGAACATAAAACTGTCAAGCGTGTGGGTATTTTGCAAGAGGTGCACATTGTTTTACTTGCATTTTGTAGCGGCTCTAAATTTTACAAGGTACTTCCAACCGGTTAAAAATGCATTTGATTTTATACACATTCTATTTTCCACTTGTGCAAAAATTTAGTGAGCTCTTAAAACCCAAAGATTCCATAAAATACAAGCCAAGAACCAATACATCTTTTATGCAAATCGCATCGGAAAGGAATGTCGTTTCAAATTCAAACCTATTCATGACAGAAGATGGATTGCATGGCGAAACTAAAACTTGTTTCTTCTTGCCTAGTTATGGGGAGTAGTTAGAAATGACTTTTTAATAGAAATTGAGACAATACAGTCAGTTCAGTCAATTTCTAATACCGTATATATACATACTATTTATAATTTAATACGTGAAGGTGTAAGATTTCTTATTCCAAGGTTGAAGGTGGCAAAAAATTTGTCAAAATTGACTAGCATACGTGTTTTGGACGGTGGTGATAGAAATGCTAAATTTTACATCATGTTTCATATGGAACGGGGCCATATTATAACAATCAGGTTCTAGCATTCTTTAATACCTGGAAAACTGGAGCTGAACCTATTGACGAAGCAAACTTTTTGTCTAGTCAAGGGGGAAAGTCATTTACCCATCTAAAAAAATTCGTTCAAGTGCGCATTCTTGTCTTAAAGTTATAGTTATATAAATTATATAATACCTTTACCTACTTATGTGATAACTACAAACTATTTCTATTACTAAACAATTTGTATTGAACATGTTTCTACCTGCTAATGAACAACTACTCTTTCCAAGTAATTTCAAATAAATTCATTGATGATGCTGGTTGGATACGCGACGAGACACACTTGTCCCAACTTGCCTTCAATCTACACGCAATTTTCTCTCGTTAATTTTATATCAATGTCCTTTGTGAAAAATCTACTTTTATGAATATCATCAGCACCTTTAACACAGTATTCCATTCTTATCAACTCCGTCCACTTCCAATTTTCTTATTCTGGTAGCAGCAAGGTGGAAAATTCTGTGTCTACTAGAATGGGAGGGTTATAGAAGGAGCTCCACGACGACGGGTTCCATCGGGAGTCCCCACCCCGTCTGCTAATGGACCGAGGCATTTGTCACCCTCGCAATGGCATCAATGGGAAGGGGTGCGGATTGGGATGATGGGACTCCACTAGGAGCATTCTCAATCGAAATCGCGTTATTATTGTTTCCATTTCTGGGCAAGCTTCTCCCACCATTCTCGTTGCGGTGGGGGTATTGAAGATGATGATGATGATGGTAATGGTGGTGATGTTGATAGTATTTGTTATTACCTATTGGACTATCGTTGCTACTAAGCTTGTTGCCTAAAAGCGCACTCCCACTATCAAAATCTTCCTCAATTTCATGCTTATTATTTGTCAAGTTGGTGTTGGCATTGTCGAGACTCTCCCTCGTCACTGCCAACACTCTTGGATAGTCATCCCCACCTGGATTGCTATTAGTGGAGGGGCTGGTGGCTGTTAGCGCTCCACCAATATGATTTCCAATGTACCTGGATGGAGGCACATTGTTTCCCATCAGATGATTCTCTTTGACAAAGTGAATGCTGTCTTTTCTGGAAATGGTGGTGCCGATGGAAGAGGGAATTGCAGAAGCATTATCCCCATCAATGGTGTCGACGTTCGTGTTGGAAGTATCAGCGTTCGTCCCGTGAACGCCGGACATAAGTCCCTCCCTCTCCCCACTGTCATCATTGCCTGACTCGTACATGGAAGTAAGTCCAATAAGCTCATTCATCGCTGCCGTCCTCCCTTCATCTTCTCCATTGAGGAGCTTGATTTTCTCAATCATTTCCTTAATTTCATATCTGAGTATAGCTATGAAGCAACCTTTGAGGAAAACTATGATACAAAAACCAATCACAAATAGCACATCTGATGAGTGCTCCACCCACTCGAGAATCTTGTCCCCACAACCTACACCGTGTTGTGTCATGTTCACAGAGAAGGGGTATGGGTAAGGAGGGCGATTGGAATTGGAAGAGCCGCGATTATTTTTCGAATTTGTTGGCGTTTGAGGTGTAGAGGATGAAGAGGGAGGCTCAGATGAAGAGGCGTAGGTTGTCGTAGATGACTCTGTTGTGGTACTTGTAGAGGAAGATGGTGATGGGGTTGGCGTGCTCGAGAAATATTCGGAGGAGCCTGACATATCTTCAAAACTTCCACTACCATGCTCCATGGAATTGTAGTTAGAATTACTAGATGATACACTACTACTACGATATTCTGGTGGTGTTTGTCTTAAATGAATGGGAAGCACACAAACACCTAAAGTGATCGGAGGTGGTCTTCCACCCCCCGGACTCTCAGTTGTTGTCATTGATGGTCGGCTTCCGAAGCGATTTCTTTCCGCATAGCCGTACTCATCCAGGTGCTTGTTCTTGGCATGAGAAATTTTCCTTCGGTTGTGAACGCCTGGCATGTGCACTGGTGGCGGAGCAACTCCCGGACCAAAGTAGCCGGAAGCTGCGGCGGAAACTGGATCAGTCAATGGAAATTGGCGCAAGTTACTTACAACGATACTACTACCGGTACTATTACTACTACGACTAGTGACAAGAATGCTGCTGGAGCTGCTGCTCATATTATTGTAATTCATACTTTCTGGAAAATATGGGTTGCTGTTTACATGGAAGCTTCCTTTAAGTTGCTGAGGTGGTTGAAAATATCCTTGTTTTGTGTTTGCAGGGTCGTTGGTGCTCCAACGATCTCCTTTACTATTAATATTACTATTACCACCATTACCCCTATTTTTATTGTAGCCGTGGTGCGAGTGACGGCCACCACCTCCTCCATCTAAAGGTGGCTCTGACTCTGTCGTTATGATAGGAGTGACTACGAAAATACAACATGTTGATGGAAGCTTTGGAATCGTTTGTTGGTTTTGTTGCTGTTGAAGTTTCATTTCCTGTTGTCGGAGAAGATACGTTGCCCACGTGTCATTTGCCAAACCGTCCGTGTCAAAGGTCCCGAATGTTGACTCTGGAAAAATAGAATGAAAGAATCAATAATATTTTCCTTTAAATGTATAACAATCAGTAAAAAAATTATTTAGAATTTCAATCGTATATTATGTTTTTATTGTAAATTGTAATCAATCTTCATTACGTCAAAAGCATTATTGAATGAAAGCCATGTGTTTATTGAGCGAAATTGATGATTTTTTAAATCAAAATAAGCCGATTTAAAAACACACGCTTTTTAATATAATTTCCTGATGCCAGATATCCCTCAGCAAATAATCATTTGTCATCGTCTCGATGTAATGGATTCGGTTATAGTTATAAAGGATCACATCAAATATTTTTGATACAGCAAAAGCATAAGCATTATATACAGCCTATGCGCATTAATCAATTTCATTAAGCATAATACGTCAATGGAAAAAAGCTCGCATACATCACACAACTTTGCATTGCCGTGTAAAACTATAAAAATGAAGCATATTTCATGGAATTGAAACTGAAACAAAATGAGTTTTTCACTTTTGCTTACAATAACACATTATTTCTTCCTCAAATTGCCTCATTTTTCCTGCATCTCGACAAAAAAACAAAATGCTTCAACAACGAACAACAACAAAACAGGAGCCCAACTATTTTCACTGAATATACTGAGTAAAATGCAGATGTATCATTTATTGACTTATTTATGAACGGACTCCTTTACATTTTGACATTTGGCATTTCCCTTGTTGTTATTCTTCTTTCTCTACTTTCCCATATGGTGATAGTTGGTCTTGTGTATGCATTCAATATCATTTTTCTACGTCGTTCTTAATTGCTCATGCTTCTCCAAAAAACTATACATCCATCCATAACACTATATATACATATCACATGTGGACAGCGAAAACGTGGAAATTAAGGGATTTTTTCTAAAAAAAGGGAGAGAAATTGAATTGAGCCGTTTACACGCTCATTCTCATTATATTAGGCAGTGGACACGTAATTGGGATTGAAGGAAAAGGAAACCGTATTGCGCTCAGCACCTATCTTACTTACACAGTGCTTTTCCCGTTTTTTGACGTAGAGAGAAAGTACATTATTTGGTAGATGTGAATATTTCATTGGCATTTCCCCCCTTTGAAGTCTGACTTCATAACAACTTTTCTTTTATATAATGATATATATGAATTCTAAATAGAGAAAGTCCTACAATAACCATT
>JAANSM010004374.1:0-11429 GCA_036850725.1 Orchesella villosa
GCATGTAGAATTTTGCAGAGGGTGTTATTGGATTAACGTCGAATTCGAATATAAATTACGTACATTCTGTATTTCTGAATAATACAATTTTAAAGCGTTACAGAATACCGTTAGGGCTGCAAAATTCTTTCAGTTTTATTATACAAATAATATACATGGTTAATCAAGTGATAAAATAGTATTGAGATGAAAAAGAATAAAGAAATATTATTGATTTCTTAGCGGTTACGGTGACCACTCAAGAAAATTAAAATGCTTCCCATGCGTCTTTAACATATGTATATTGTTGCATCTGAACCGAGGTGTTCTACTTTAATTTGAATTGTGAAGTACAACATTACTTTCCGTCACGAAATTATGTCCATGATCAAACAGTGCCAGATATCTATGACTCCCGAATCGATGAATCAACCAAGTTTGGAATGACATTTCATTTAAGGGTAAGCATAAATAGCATAATCCGGTAAAGGATATATAACATTGAAATTCAAAAGATAACGTTGTCGGTTTTTGGAAAGAAGCAAACTCTTGTAGATAGATGTTCTTTTATTTTTTACCCCGCAGTTCAAGATTCCTGGTAGATGCACATGCGTGAAATAATCTCACTTGTAGGAACTTTCATGTCCTTTTTGTTAATAAATTGTATTGGTACATACGTAGCGAGATTAGCGCTCTCAGGTTGCAACCAAATAAGAAGTAGCATTGCTTCTCTGAATGAATTAAGACAGTGTAAGATTGCTGAAAAGGAATGTACTTGTGGAGATTTTTCTTGTCTCGTTCGACTTTCAGAGAAGATTCGACGATTTTTCAAAAGTTTAAACTTGAAAGGCAATGAATTAAGACAGTGTAAGATTGCTGAAAAGGAATGTACTTGTGGAGATTTTTCTAGTCTAGTTGAACTTTCAGAGAAGATTCGACGATTTTTCAAAAGTTTAAACTTGAAAGGCTCATCTATCTTTTTGCATTGGTATTGTGCTCTTGTTCCATGGTCTTCCTATGAGATTCTGGAAAACGTCTCGGGAACTGGTGCAAATTACTAAAAAAATCAATACTGAGCTCCCTTACCTGAGCTCCCTTACCACCTTGAATCAACATGTTATCAATCAAATATTTTGCTGGGCATATTTTGCACTTTACTTTGGAATTCTGGTACTTTCTGCGGAAATCAAGAGGAAGGTTAGCAAAATGATTTTTAAATGGTTTCTTATTTGATTGGCAATACGTGTTAAAGGTTTCATTACTTCAATTTTTTGCAGTGTGACCACTTAAAACGGGAAATGAAAAAGACTATTCTGCAGTATGACCCGAAACTCATGAAAAGAAAGGCCGCTCTTGTACAAATAGAGCAACTCCTGGAAAATCTTGGAATTCACGGAGGGATTTTCTTTAACTTTTCATATACGTTCCTCGGTTCAGTAAGGCATTATGACATAACGATTTATTTTTTACATTTTAAAACTAGTTTAATAAATTCTTTCGATAAGTTTAACGTTTTGGGTTTTGGGACAACATTTTTAGGCTGCCGGACTTATTGTGGCTTATGCTTTTCTTGCACTTCAATTACGGTTAAATTGTTGCAGTACATAAAATATTAAGTGCGGAATACCGTCCTGAAGCTATACAAGGCGAATACAAAAACAACAAGCAATCATATTTTAGCAACTATACTCTATTACTATTATGATTTGTAAAATAGGAATTATATAAGATATACTTTTAGGTGTTCATGCTATTCAATTTTTATACTTGTTTAGCTGCAACAATGTAGGAATATGCGAACTATTAAAGTAGGCTAACCGCAGAAGGGTAGTTTTATAGTTTCATTTTTTAACTTTCTATCAAACACGTGTTCTAGCGTCGCGTTGTCCTTCTAGTGTCCAAGTACGGAGAAAGGAGGAAGCAAGTAGAGTGGAACGTTGGGATAAAATAAGGCTCACAATTATATTATTTATAGGGTTTTAAAATAGCCATGTTTTATATAACATGCAAAATGCATTGCATGATTGATCAAGCAATGAAATATTTTCAACCGCAATAGATTTCTATTGATTACGATTGACACTTAATAAAATTAAACTACTCTGCAGTTTTTGCAATTTGTTTCTCACATATTATATTCTAATACATTTTTTGTCCTTAGCTCTTGAACTGTTCACTGCAATTCTAAGTAGACATGGCTTAAAGATCATCGTTCATCATGGCCCTACGTTCGTTCGTTCAACACGACACATTTCTGATTTGTGGAGAAATGAATCAATCAAGACAATTGAACTTGAGGAATCTCCTGTAGGCTACTTTGAACATTACTTCCGTTCCAATAATTTCATTTTACTCGTTCCATTTAAGCTCCGTAAAACTAGTGCAAATCTCATTATCCTCGAAAAAGAATTTAATACATCAGGTAAACTTATAAGTTCTTGACATTAGACACTGAAATAATTATTATTATCATAAATTTTTCTCATAATTCCGTAATATTTTTAATGTTTTGTTGAAAAGATTTTGTGTGCAACTCTACTATTGAGTGCCTTACTCAGCTTCTTACCATACTTCTTTGGGACAATATAAATCGATCTTTACACCAACCCAATCTAACTATTTAATGTGGCATTAAGCCGCACGCAGGTACTTTACACAGCAGACTTCGTTTCTGTATGCTGGATGGAAACGGATGAAATATTAAATTTTGTGAATTTATCATCATCCAACTTCCTATGCAAAAGAAAGTTGTTTTATGCAACTTTAAACGTTTATTCGGTCGTATTTGAAGTGTTGTTATTTGACCAACTTCGGCACTACATTTAATTTTCAAGTAATCATAATTTTGAAAGAATATAAAGCTACATTTTAATTTAAAAGAATGAATGTAAAAATAACCTAAACTTTAAATTTATTTACTGACAGCGCAAGAAAATTGGTACATGTTTCTTTATGAAGCAGTCTCCCTTGTAGGATTTCTTGTTTCCATTTTCTTGCAAACTTTTATGGATACATACGTCGCGATTTTAGCGCTTTCAGGTTACAACCAAGTGAGAAGTAGCGTTGCCTCTTTGAAAAACTGAGCGACACTAAAGTGGCTGAGAATCAATGGAAAAATGGAGATTTTTCTTGTTTAATTGATAATGCAGAAAGGATGCAACTCTTTTTCAAAAGTTTAAACTTTACTGGCTCTCCTATCATTTTAACTTGGTTTTGCGTGCTCGTTCCATGGGTATCTTGTATCTTTTAAGATGCTGGACAGCTTGCCCGGAACTGGAAAGAATCTAGTAAAAGAATCGTTATTGAGCTCATTTAGGGTGCTGAATGAATATATTATGGTCAATTATATTATTGGTCGTATATTGGGCTTTACCTTGGGATTCTAATACTTTGTGTGGAAATCAAGAGGGGGTTAGCAATCCGGGATTCGTATAAATGTTTTCAACAAGTGCAGCTCTGTGCAAATTTTTAGGAAATAATTTATTGCCTTTTTATAGTGTGATATCGTTAAGCGGACAATGAAAAAGATTGTTTTACAATTTGACCCGAAACTCATGAAAGGAAAAGCAGCACTGGTACAAATTGAAGGACTCCTTGAAAATTTTGGAATTCATGGGGGATTTTTCTTTACCTTTTCGTATAAATTACTCGGTTCAGTAAGTCACTTAAATGACAGCTAAATTATAATTATAAATGCCGAATTTAAAACATTTTTTGGTGAACACTTTTTTTAGACTGCAGGTCTGGTTGTAGCTTATGTTTTTATTTCCCTCCAATTACGTTTTAATTGTTGAAGCCTAGAAAGCTGTGTAAATTGGAAAACTGTGAAGGCAATCATCTTTGGCATACATGAGTTATTTTCCTTTGTTGCATTGGTTTTATATAGGATATAGTCTCTGGCTGGATAATGGGATTGCTTGCCGCCAGTAGGTTAATGAATGAAATTAGTAAGAATATTTTAGTTGCAAGTGAAAGTAAACATTCACTTGCTAAACTAAGGGCTACCTTTTCCTTTAAAAGACGATGAAACATTTGTAATTGATAATATTTTATTGATTGCAAGCAATACTCAAGAAAATTAAACTCTTTGTCAATTGTGCGCCCTGACAAGTCTTTTTCATTATATATATTATATCCTAATCGAATTTTGTCGTAGTCGATTCATTATTGAGCTCATTTACCAAGTTGAGCCAGCATGTTATTGATCAAGTATTCTATTGAGCGTACTTTGGACTTTACCTTGGAATTCTAGTACCTTCTGTGGAAATCAAAAGGGAGGTTAGTAAGTTTATTTCATTATTTGGAAAAAAAATATTTACAAAAAAACAGTGCAGATATTGATGGAGTAACCTTTTTTCTAGTGTGACAACTTAAAACGTGTAATGAAAAAGAGTATTTTTTAATTTGACCCTGAACTCATCAAAGGAAAAGCCACCCTTGTACTAATAGAGCAACTTCTTGAAAATGTTGAAATTCATGGGGGGTTCTTCTTTAACTTTTCATATAGCTTCCTCGGTTCAGTAAGTCAATCAGACATAGTCATATTTTTATTATGGACATTTTTACGTAGTTTGTTTACTTACTTATATGAATAAATGATTTGCTTTTTGATAAATATTTTTAGGCTGCGGCACTTATCGTGGCTTATGCTTTTCTTGCACTCCAATTACGGCTAAATTGTTGTAGCACATCATACATTTAGGATGGAAATCCAAAAAGATAATCATTAGTATATAGATTCACAGACCTAAAAACATACGTATATTTTTACGTCAATGTAGAGATTCATCCGGAATATGGAATTGCCTTATGTACCTTTCAACTTTTAACTATGTACAAAAAGTAATGTAACGTGAACAAATAAAATGGCGTGTTATAACGAACTAATTTGTTTGCATTAATAAACAATATTTTCGTATTTAACAAAAACACTTATATTTTATTTCATTGACACGCAGACAATTTTAGCTTATACGTTCACATGATTGTTTCTAACGAGATATGATTCACAATGGTTTCACAGCTTCTCAAATTGAATAATTTAGCCGCCTTTTACATTTTCTACGATACCTCTAGATATGTACAAAATAAGTGGTAGATTTGCCATAGCCAGCTTACATTGCAATATAAACAAATTCAAATATAACCAAAGTGTTATTTATGGGATGGCGTTGCAATATTGAATAAGGTATCTCAAGAATATGGTAAAACAAGAAGTCAAAACTCGTACAAAAAATCATGAAAAACAGTATTGATTGCAAATCATCGTGATGATGACTGAATCTCTTCGCAGAAGTTAGGAATGAATGTTTATCAGTCGTATACTATTCCATATTCCATCATTTTTCGTGTAACATCTTTGAATTTATAAGATTCAAAGCTTTTAAGTTCTGATTAGTTTTTGTGTGGAAAGGTTTTCATTGAAATTGCTAAATTTTTTCATTTAAAAATGAGACAAATTATAAGGCTTTAAACAAAAAGCTTCAACGAATTCATTGTGTATTTTATGCTATATGCTATTATGCTATAAGCCTGTATCCGGGTCAGACAAACCAGACAAGTCACGATGCGATTCTTTCTGACAAATTCTTCAAGTTTTTTTAACGATGCCTAAAAGTTAGCCCGTTCAAGAAGGAGTAACAAGAAAATTAGTAAAGGTTTTGATAAATGCAATGCTTGACTTTAGAAGGGATAATTGTTTTTTGGGACCTAGTTTAAATGCGAATGCTTGATACTTCAGAATGGTGTGGAAGGTAACGAGATTATTTGAGACGATGAAGGAAGCTTGTCGAGTTTTACCACCCTCAAAGCTATTAGGTGAGAATTTCAAAGTGAGTGGACGTGGATGAGTGGACGAATGACAACGATGAAGAAAGCTGAGAGTGGAAACGGGAAAGAAGCGTTTATCAAATCATTCAAAACCGAAGTATCGAGTTGTTGTGTGGGTGGAAAGAAAGTTGAGCTTGGTCAAATTTTAAAATGTTTCGAGATTCAAAATAGAGATAGAAAATGGAAATGACAGCGTAATAGGGTTACCTGGTAAAAATTAAAAAATTAAATTGTGGCACAAATAAATGTAGAAAGCGATAATTAAGTCATTGTGTTGAATAAAGGTAGCCTTACGTGTAATAACCGGGCGCATGATGCTAAAAAAACATAGCTGCAGAAATGTTTTGATTATAATTTCTGGAATGCTCCTTCGTTGCGTGTTTTTAGGAAATATGTGATAATAACCCCATTTATTCTGCGATATTTGGTGGTAGCACAACAGCTGGAGGGAGAATTGCAGTTTATTTCATCAAATGGTCCTATTTTTTGAAACCACAAGCTAGAGAAGTAGCATTACGATTTTTTTGTAAATTTGAAGCAAATTTTGTTACTTGTTTTTGCCCCAGCTTTTCATGGACGCATTTAAACTTGGTCGTACATTTATCATAAATTTTAATTTTCAGGTAAAACAGCTGACTGAGATAAAAGATTCTTAGAATTGGATTACTTGCTAACCTAAACATAATTCGAATGTGGGTTATAATCCAGAAAATGTGCTACAGTAAAGTGGGTACTCGGGTAAAATTAGAAAGTGGAGTAAAGTAAATAAAGTATTGCCTTTAGATAATACCCTCAAACTTGGTTACTGAAACTAAATCTATTTTCGTGGAAATGCTTGAACATAAAGCTATCACCGCTTGAAAAAGATTACTAAAAAGATGCTTACCAACAATTTGTCCCTTCACCCTCGGAACGCATTGTGTTAAAATAGGTTTGTTGCCCTTTCGCATTCCATTGTATAGCAAGGAAAACGAAAACGATGATATGGTGAAAATGCTTAAATATAGGTACTTGGACATAAATCGTACAATGCATATGTGGTTTCGTTAAGACAACGGGAGTTTTTGTACTTGTGCATATATTTAATCCCAAAAACAACCCCTTCTTAAACAAATTCCAGTTCGACTAAGGATTCTAGGAACCAAAAGTGAAACAAATTTCTGGCTTTGGTATTAGAGCTATAGAAAAAGGATTACGTTTCTTGTTTTTTGGTAGGGTTCAGGTAGAACAAAATCCATTCACGTACAAAATATATGCACAATGGGGCTTAAAGTTATTTTCGTATTTTTAGTGTTCTAATACCTATGTTGTCGTTGGTACATTTTAATCACGGTTTAGGATTGAACGCATGATCTACATTGAAAAATGGTTCAAAGGAATCCCAACCTCTTTGGCATTACTGCACTCATAAGGCTCTGTATAAAAAGCAAGTGAACTGCAATATATAATTCAGTCGTCAGTCAGAGCGCTATCATTACAGTCAGCAATCCTCTACAGTACAAATTATTCCTCATTGAGTCGAGTTGTAGTTTCAACGTCTGAAGTAATGCCAACTATGCTGCCAGACCAAACCTTGTAGTTGGATAAAAATCATAATGTGGTAGGAGAATTTTTCGTTTGTTACATACCATTTTGATTTCAATTTAATAAAATTGGTAAAATGTAAAAGATTTGTTGCTTCCCGTTCAATATTATTAATATCATAATTTCTTAATTAATATTTACAGGTTTGCAATGAATCGCCTGATTGGGTATCGCTGCCAGTTAGCATGGATAGAGCTGAATGTAGAACCAGCACCAACACCCATCCGATGAACAAGCGATGGCAACGTCGTCTTCAGCCAACGTCCAAAGAATGAGCCGTATGCTGCCCAAAATGGTCCCACCAGCCTTAATTTCAATACCACAGAAAACTCTGGACGCCAAGGAAATCCAGTTTGAAAGGTATCAAACTTGACGATTTTTCAATTTTATTTAATGTAGGGAAGAGAGTATAGCTATACATGAATGGCTGTTTACGACTTTATCTTTGAATTTTTGTATATGCTGTTTTCCTAAACAGATAGATATTTAATTATTTATATGGTAGCATGCCAGTAAGTAACTTAAACGTCAAGTTTGAAAGGTATCAAACTTGACGAATTTTCAATTTTATTTTATGTAGGGAAGAGAATGTAGCTATACATGAATGGCTTTTTATGACTTTAGGTTTTAGTCTGCACTTCCTGTTTCTCCTAAACAGGTACGTATTCAATAAGTTAGATGGTAGTATGGGAGTAGATTACGTAAACGTCAAGTTTGAAAGGTATCAAACTTGACGAGTTTTCAATTTTATGTTATGTAGGGAAGAGAATGTAGCCATACATGAATGGCTTTTTACGACTTTATTATGAAGGGTTGATTGCTATTGTTCCTAAACAGGTACATATTCAATTAGTTAGATGTTAGTATGGGAGTAGATAACGTAAACGTCAAGTTTGAAAGGTATCAAACTTGACGAGTTTTCAATTACATTTTATGTAAAGAAGAGAATGTAGCTATACATGAATGGCTTTTTACGACTTTGTTTTAAAGGGTAGATTGCTGCTGTTCTTAAACAGATAGGTATTCAAGTAGGTAGATGGGAGTAGGTAACGTAAACGTCAAGTTTGAAAGTTATCAAACTTGACGAGTTTTCAATTTTATGTTATGTAGGGAAGAGAATGTAGCCATACATGAATGGCTTTTTACGACTTTAGATTTTAAAGATTGCACTTCCTGTTTCTCCTAAACATGTAGATCTTCAGTTAGTTAGACAGTAGTATGGGAGTAGGTATCGTCAACGTCAAGTGTGAAAGGTATCAAACTTGATTTTAATTTTTTTTATTTAAGGTGATATACGACACCGTTATTTACAAACGCTACAACTTGCAGATATTTAATTATTTTAGTCGTTTATAGCAGGGATTTCCCTTTTGATGAGTTTGTGTTCTATTTTTTAAGATTTGTAAATGTCGATTTCAAAATGTATTGATATGTGACAATAAAAATTGGTTGTAATTATAAATGTTGTTTTGATTTTAAATGTTTATGTTCATTGGTATTGAATCATAATCTTGTAGTATTTTAAAATCATTTAAACTGTAGTAGGATTAAAATACATTGTTTGTCATATTGGAATATTGGATTTGGCTATTTTCATATCTTGCTTGATGCCAATGACTCGACTTCCCGTGAATCGAACTTCTCAAGACAGTATTGTGGAATCATCGAAGTATTTATTTCGTTCAAGAACCATTTAAATTTTATTAATTGGTTACGGTTTAAAAAAAGTTACTAATGGTGGCATTATTTGTATAATGGGAAAGTTCATTAGCGTTTCCATTTGTGCATCTTGACACAAGTTTGCCTGGAGCATGTCTTTTCTTATTTTTTCAACAAAAACTTCAGTTCTGAAGCAAGCTGAGCTGATGCGTGTGTTACAAGCTTTCTTCTTTGTTTTCACATCTAACGCAATTGTCATAAACCCTGCACTGTGTAAAGTTCCCATCGAATATACCGTGCTAGCTTATGCGGCACATGGAAAATTTTCTACAAGTACGGTCTCCGCGCAGATCACAAATGTTGTGTTCCCTGCAAAGGTCGGATTACGATAACCACGGCTCTATTTGTTGCTTTCTTGCATACAGAGCAAGGTAACTAGCGTTTTTCTGTTTACTTCAATTCTAGAAAAGCTTTGAAATAAAAATGTGCAAGAATACCATAACTTGGTTTCGATAGTGAGTAAAAAATTGCAAGTTTAAAACAATATTTTGGAAGCAAAACCCAGTCTAGTGTTGTCTCCATCAATAACTCCAAAGCAACCGTCAGAAATCACCCTTTGGTTGCATCCAATATTAACTTCTGGACTACCTCCAACGATCCCACAAAGCCTACCTCTAAGAATCACTCGTTGATTGTCCCCAGCATTTAGTCCCTAGTTACCTCCAACTATTTCTCCAAGGCACCCTTCAAGTTCATTTATGATTGTTCGTGTGCAGAACGTGTGCGAATAACGGCTCACAATGCACCAAAGTGTATTTGCATTGAACGACTTTTTTGCAATGCGTTAGCATTGGTGACCTTTTGGGACTTCAGAGAAGGAGATGCGCAGTTTTCTGTACTTCTGTGCTTTACGTATTCTCAGGTTACACTAGTGAGACAAGCACAGCAAGCAATACCATCAGTTGGTTGCGTAATTAATAATAGCTTAAAATAGGTAGTATCTCTTTCATAATATTATTTGCTTTGATAATAACTCCTGTTGTAAAATGTGTGTTCTGTGTTTAACTTATGTGTAACTTGTCTATGAAAACATGCGTTACATAGGGCCACTAATAAAAATAATTACCGGACCAAAAAAATATAAAAACTACATCAGACATACTTCTTGCTTTGCTTGAGCGTCGCTTTCTATTTCATTTAAAAACTTAATGAATTTAAATCATAGATACAATTCCTTTCCATTCATTCATGAATTGCAATGAGTTGAAAACCACCTTTTCCTTGTATGCATAGTTCTTTCATATTTTATAAATTGTTTCTGTGCATAAAAGACATGTTAAATTGCCGATTTTACTTCGAATTTCGGTCAATGCAATGTATGTTCATTTCAATTTATTAAATAAACAAATGATATTTTTTCGTCTTATTCATAGGAACTGGAACAACACAAACAAGGAAGTTTAAGTTGTAATATTTATTATCTACTGAAAGCGTTGAAAACTCGTACATCAGTAGATTATGAGATTAGTATCACGTCTGTCTGTCTGTCTGTAAACACGTTATCTCTGAAAGTACTGGACCGATTGCCTTTAAATTTGGCACATGGACAACTTAGGTCAAAACAATCAGTTGAAAACAATTTCAAACCTGTGGACCACTTGTGACGCCAGATATGGAGTTCGAAAGTTCACATGCATTTTAAATGGAACGTGGAATACACAGTGGAAAGTGGAATGGCAAAATGGAATTGTGCCCCCAGGCATTGGTGAGTGGTGAAGGTCACGTACATTTTAAATGAGATTTTTTTCCATTTTCACACAGAATCGGCTACGGAACCGGTGTGAAGGGCTTTCATGCATCTTATGACCACAGTCGTGAGGGTTGATAACGGAGGTTACATGCATTTTGAATGGCATAAAACTTTTTCTCTGATTCTCATGCAGAATCCTTAGCTGATCACATGGGAATGGCTCTCACGCTTATTGTGACATTTTATTGTGGGGAGTCATAAGTTAAAAAGTACTAAATGACCAATTGTCAATCAGAAAACAATGTTTAAAATTTTAATAATCCGTCAGAATACAAGCTTTCAGTAGATTATTCCTAAAATGCTTACATTTCTAGTTACTTTTATTCTACATATGCTTTAATACCTTGATAATATCATAGTAATATGCTTACTGAGCCAAGAAAACTATAAGATAAACTGAAGAAGAATCCTCCGTGTATCCAAACATTTTCAAGAGCATGTTCAATATGAACAAGATATGTAAACATATAGGAAAAATCTACTGAAAGCTTGTATTCTGACAAATTATTAAAATTTTAAAACTGTTTTCTGATTGACAATTGGTCATTTAGTACATTTGATCTGATGA
>JAANSM010004375.1:0-11427 GCA_036850725.1 Orchesella villosa
TGATAAATTGGTTTCGATCTTAACAAAATCCCATGTCCGGGCGTGATATAATTTTGATGTTTTAAATTTACAGCTAGGATGTGAAATAACGCTTAAACTTATGCCTATACCACTAGCAGATCTATGTTTCTAACGTCGTTGTTACAAATTCACGTAATAATGTTTTTAATCATTTATTAACATTCGTTACTCCAACTAAAAAAACATGCTAACAATGCTAATACAGCTATTAATCAACCAAAATCTGTATTGTACTAATTGTATACCTGAAAGAGGCGTGAATTTGATTATTCAAGCAATAACCTCTTTGTAAATGAGTGAAAAACAAAATGTATGTTATATGAGTTTCCCAATACCCGTTGAAGTTAGTTGAAGACATCGGGCCTTGGTTGCTAACCTCATATCTCTATCTTCCCTCCTTCAAATTTAGATGACGTTGATAAGATGAAGCAAGTGAAACATTTCATGACCCTCAAACAATCCCTAACAAAATTTCTTCCGTTATTCATATTCTATCAAATAATCAGCAAGCAGTTACAAATGCGATACTGACCGTTCGCAACACATTTTGAACAAAGTCAAATCGTGTTTTCCTGTGTTATTTTCAATTTTGTAAAATTGTTCTTTCATATTTATTATAGATTTGAGTAACGGTAATGTATATGCTTGAATGGTACTGTTTGTACATGAAACTATCTAATTTTGCAAGACCATAAACTTCCATCATGTTTCTCAACTTAAACAAGACCTTGCAAAATAAACATGATAATTTAATTTATGAGCAACAACGCAGTACATTCCTTTTGATTTATTTTTTGTTACAGGAGTTACTTACGTTCAGTTCTCTTTAATTTTATTTTTATTCATTAATATTCAATGCAACTTGCCTAAATATAAGAATATAATCAATCAAAGCAGTTCATATTGTAACCACATACTAAACTTTCGCTTTTAGTATTACACACCGCCCACAAATGCTTAATTACCAATTAGGAAATCTTATGTAATATAAACGATTATAATTTCATTGTCTTTCAAATAGTCATCGATCCGTGCCCAGAAACTTCCATTCTTGTTTGATATCCTCTCAACTCGTAAATAAAAGAAAGCAAATATTTATCAGGCACGATGAAAATCTTGACTAACAAAAATATTCGAATATGAAAGGGCAAGGGGCAACAATATGTTGCCCTTTCATGCCCAAAAAGTGTGTCCTAAAATAATTTCTTATTCCACTGAATTTTGTTTACGTATTCCAGCTCTTGACGGTTTGTTATGCTAGTAGATAATTTCTATCATAATCTAGTTGAATTCAATCCAGTCATGTGAAATCCAACATAAATCCACAGGGAACCGAAGCGTTATTTATGAATGTGTGAATATGTACATATGCAAGTAGGTACTCATGGGAATAGAATGGCTGTATATTATTCGGTTGTTAAATAGATTGTTTTGGACGACATTCAAAATTAATCATTAGAAGTGAAGGGTGCTTGACCACCCACTTGAATAAATCTTAGTGAAATTCTACCAGAGTAAAAATGGTTTCACGATCATTATAATCTTAGAATTTACATCTGTTCACATTTTCTAACCTTTCGGAAACGGTTCAAGGGCCCTCATAACGCCATAACTGTGTAGTATCCCAACTACAAAAAAGTTGACGGTCGCATTCCAGAGAATGCCAGTTTTGAAGAGTTTCTTATGGTGAAGTGAAGCTATGCAATAAAATAACATTTTATGACAATATGGAACATTTTTCATATCTCATAAAATAATTTATACATGTAACATTATTGCGACATATGACACATCGTAATAAAATTCATAGTTCCTCCTACCGTGATATGATGTCCTTCCAGAGCCTTTCCTTTGTGTATCAGATTCTGGTCGTGGTCTCCTTACTACCGTGGTATTTGTAACTACCGTAAACGTTAAAATCTCAATGGTACTTTAGAGGGCATCATCGAGTTTCATCTGCAAGGAAATACCGATTATGTAAAGTGTTAACTGTATGCAATGGGGGTAATCCTATGAAAGAGTGCTTATCACATAGCTCTCTTATCTCTCAAAATTTTGAATAGAATCATCTCATCATTTGCAATGTGGTAATAATATGTACATATGTTTATCTTTATGTGGATAACCGACCATCCTGTAGTTGATCCATTTGAAGTAATGCAAAAAAAAAACTTGGTACAACCCATATTTATAAAAAAACTGAATGAAAACGTATTCCACACGGAATTTTGGTAATAACAAGTAGCAATATGTTCATATCGCTATAATAACCATCTATAACTTTGCCACTGTCATCTTGTTGAAATGCTCTTCCTCGTTTGCTGATAGTTACATGTATGCAAACATCATTTCCACTTTCTTCAAGACCCTCTCCCATTTCATTTTAACTCCTCTTGAGGTTATTCACAACTCAAGAACTGAATTGCACCATTGAGGTGAGACGGTCAGGCTTCTTGGGATTTGTGGTTTAGAAACAAGTACGATGTTCCTTTCTATACCTATAAGCAATACATTTGAGAGCGTTTACGATCGTATGGTAACCCCAAAGATATTCATAATTCGGTAAAGGATAAACCATAAACGTGACTTGGACGTACGGGCACTGTTTATAGGTATATTTATCACTTCCTGTAACTGATATACATGATGCATATATTTTATAAATGTATTTATCCTCAGGAGTGATGAAAATATGAATTCTCACATGCTGATTTTGTGGTAATCATCTGTCAAAGGAAACTGTTAAGATAGGCAGGTAGGTATGGCACACTTATATAAATTGGGACTACACAGAAATGTTATGGAACAAATATCAATATTTTGACACTCAAAATCATGCCTTAAACCAAGGAAAGCAGTGGTATATACGTACTCTAAACGTTACAAAAAATATCTACATATGGACGTTCATAATCAACAACGAATGAATCCGATAAAATTAAAAATCAACGTACCATATGTTTGTTTAATGTACAATCGGGATTCCCACTCCAAGACTCATCATCAGTTCTAAAGGATGTCAACGAACTCAACTGTGAAGTAATATTTTTACATTTTATCTTTTTATAGCATGGAGACAGTTCATCTTAAGTGTTACACAGTAAAGGTATACACACAACTATGTACATTCTTAACTTCGCCTATTTACTAAACAGTTTTTCTTAAGATATATAGCTTAATCTCTAGTTGCCCCCAGCCCACTAAGCTTACCTATAAACTTGGAATACTTGGATGAACTCGTAAAACACACTCATAATTAGTAATGGGCTAGTTTCAGGTTTACTTAAGTTTGCCATTAATATCCCACATAGTACCAAAAACTAACACCAACAATTTGAAAAGTTTGGAAGGAAGAGAAAACTGGTTATTTTTTAGAAAAAACGAGCAAAGCTCAAGAGGAAAAAGAGAAAAAAGTTGAGATTAGAAGAATGTACACATGGCGTAATTAGATTCCACTAGTCGTGGCGCTAGTTGATGTTTAACAGTAGATATGTATATGTGTATGTCGATTAATAAATATATTTTTCCTGTCAGAGCCTTCAGAATTGGTGCTCACATTCGCTTTTTAGCAAACAACCTAAAGATTGGCAATCTGCTCTACTGTACATTTCACTCTCCTCAATCAAAATGACACAAACTACTTACTTTTTGCCCTTACCTGTCGGAAATGAATAACAACATTGGCAAAACTAGCGTTTCTTACAATTTTGAATCAACAAACTTCTTGAATGCTAAACAAAAGCGGGAATATTGTCCCATAAATTTCTCTTGCTACACAGCTCTCTCTCTCTCTGCATTAGCTATGCATAATAACCCTTCCGATAGTAATAATGTTTACTACAATTACCACTAAGAGCTTGCTAATCTCAACTCGCTTTTCTATTTGATTGCCAGAATTCGTAAGAAACGGAAAAATATAGTTAGTCAGAATGAGAGAGAATAATTCAAGGGATGAGGAACAAGTTAGAAAGTTATCAACTCATTTTCACTCCAAATATACAAACATAAAATATGTATATTACGTATATAGCTAATTTAGTTGTTTGTACGATTGGATTACCACGTCTCATTCTTAGCGAGAACTGCAAACTGGTCCAAGCCATCTTCCACACAGCTCCATAGAAGAAGACATCAAAATCCGATCTACTCAGCAAATATTCACGGTATATCTACCAACTACCTATTTTCTTGATATAACCAAAGTTCAATTATTTTTATATCCATGTGCTAAGTATGGGAAAGGGGAAAAGAAAAGAAGTAAAAACAGTTTTCAAGTTTTGTCATCCGTATCCATGTGTGGCTGACTTAGCTGCTTCAGTTGATGGTAGCTAATGGTCGTCATCTGTTTTCAGAAGTAGAGCAATGTGTTAGTTTGAATGCTGATAAATTAGCAGTTTCTGGAAGCGGAACAAGAATTAATTGAGTTTCTTACTTCTCTTAGTCACTCTCATGTAAACGACATGACATGTATACCTATGGACCAAATCCAATCCGAGAAGGTACACACTGAATGAAAGAGAAAAAAACTGAATATGAAAAAGTCACGAAAAAAATGTCTCCAAGGGTAGGTGGTAATATTATTGAAGCAGCAGCAGAAGGCAAGGAGAAAAAAGGAATGAAATGGTTATGACGTTCTATAAAGCTCTATTTGGATGATTGAGACTTGAGACTCCTTGCTGTGATCGTTTTGCGATGCACACATAGAAGGAATCAACATTGGGTTTACATTCTTAAAGCTTTTCATATCCCCGCTTGTTTCCTAGTTCAGTGAATACAGAAAGATTTTTGCTTGAATGAATACACAGTCACTCAGTCTCTCAGTCATTGTGCAGTAGACAAGAGAAAGAGGAGAAAAGAGGAAGGTGAAAGAAGATGAGCTCCAATCTTTCTCATTTCCGTTAGAAACAGTTCTTTATGAACATTTCAGCATTCACTAAGATTCAAGATGACTTATTTATGTCATTGCCTAGTGATTCTGATGTCGACAAAAGAATAGATAGCGAAATCAGTCTTTCTACAAGATAAGACAATTCTGGCAAACAAATCTATTATGTTGATAAGCACATATTATGTATTATGCGTAGGCACTGCATAGAGGAGACATCACCTCACCTCATCATTACTTTACGGTATATGGGAGTTTTGCCCTGAAGCTATTAATTTCCAATAGGTAACAATGAATGAGGTAGAGATATAAAATATAACTAACTTTGTGAATATATATGTTGATAGCAAATGAATCTAAAAATAAGTGAAAAAAAGCTTATCCATTTCATCTGAAGTTATGTAAGAAGCCAATCACGTTGAGATTCCGCATGACTGTCATATTCATTTGATTTTCAGGTTTTTCGATTACTCACTATCTTCTGTGAAATAAAGGAGTTTTTCAATTCCTTTCATTCACTATTGTTTGTTTTAAAAAGCTTTGTATTTCTTTGTAAAAAAATATATGTAATGCATTAAATTTCCTCTAAAAATAGGTGGTCTTAGATGGACAAATAAAAGGATATGGAATATGAACAATGGATGTTGAATTGAAGTGTTTTATTTCTTCGAATGTTGTGAATTATAACCCAATTCTACTAGATTACATTTTGTTTATGCCATTTGTTCAATACAGATGTCCAAATAGGAATTATGTTAAGCATTATTAAGTGCTATGTGATTGAATAATGCTTTGTGGTTAATGAAAAAATCCATCATGATACAACCATTCGCCTGTAGTGAAGATTATTTCCATGAACCAGATTGATGACATAGGATATCCTTTATTCAGTAAAAATCAATGTTCCTAATGTATTTCTTAAGAATTTCAGCTTTTCTGTTCATGATCAGAAAAGTGCAAAATGCGTCATTCGAATTACTTAAATAGAATTAAATACATAAAGCATAATGTCACGATTCCACAGTCTTCATGAAAATAGAATTCATAATCTATAAATATACTTTTTTAAATTATGCGTGGGAAACGTGAAGTCATAATACGTAAACGTCATAACGTAAAGTTCTTGTAAAACCAATATATGATAGTGAATGGTTCACTAAATCTAGATGTAGATCCACGCAGGAACATGGAATCTCCAGACTGGTTGTGCCACGATTCAACTCAAAATGTTACAAGAATTCATTGAAATGGTGTGATATTAATAATTGGAATTCCTTTGTACAAAAACTGAAACCAAATACTGATGTAGTATATGGTACTTTTATACGCCAATGCACTGACCATATTATTGAAACCAGAAACGGCCATTTTGTAACTTAATGTTTAATGTATACTTAAATTCTTATATTGTTATATTTAGATATGGTTCTCTTATTGGGTACTTAATGTTTTTTATATGACTTTACACACGACAATCTTGTCGGTGCTCATAGTGTTATGGTAGGGAGACCAATTGCTGTAAATGCAACTGATACCAATTAACACTGAAAATAAAGATTCTATTCTATTCTATAATTAAACAAGCGTGCTAAGCAATTGATACATGTTTTTCAGCGTAAAAACGTAGTGTTATAAGCACCCTTGATCAGTTCTAGTCACCAATAATTTTTCCCGAATCAACACGTTTTTATTCCATTTAAATATTCACTTGCCAAACCAATTCAGTTTACTCTATGCTTTAACAGTTGACTTGCCCATGTCTATTATTCTATGTAACGTCAAATTAAAAAGACTTTAAATTGGAAAACGTGAATCCAGTAGACTTCACAAATGTTGGTTGTCTTTATACCAAATTAAATCGTAGAATTCTTAGTATTTGAGAGTGTGGAATCAGAAAGCGTTAGAAGTGGCTGTATTCTGAGTTGCTTTTATTTTTTTAACTAATTCAGGCAACCTTTTTTATCATTGGTTCTCTCTTCTCTCACACAAAAACTGTAGGTTTGTTTGCCTCGTCATGTCCTCCTGACATTTCCTCCGGTTCAGTTTGTTTATGTATCACTGTCTGATTTTTTTTGGGGGGGGGGTTCTTGTTAATCATTAGGAAAAAGACTCAACGGGTTGTCTGAAAGTACAACTAGGTAAGAAGAAATGAAGAAACTAAAGTCTTAACTTAGGTACATTTATGCTTATAAAGTCTAAAATGAAAATGCATGATGCACAATACATTTGTGGGGGAAAACGCACGTACATTTTAACAACGGAGAAACCACATCTTTCATCTTCTAGTTTTTTGAGCTTTCTCCTTTTTTCTACAAAGAATAACCTTTATTACTGACAGAAATTATAGAAAGGTTGACGCTATCTATATAGATGCCTGTCTGTCTCCATGTTTTTCATTCCATTTGCAATGTATTATATATCATCATTGTTCTCTTGACATTTTCTTTTTAAAACTGATTCCAAGAAATGAACAAACGGGGAAATTCACTGGTAAAGAGGTGAATGCGAAAAACTAAATTTACTATCAACAATTTTATTCCATGTATTAAGGAAAGGTTTATACATAGATACGTCTTTCACAATCAAATTTGAATGAATTGCATCCCACTGATCCGACGAGAGCAAGCAATCCTGCTGGAAAAAAAGCTTTTTTGTTCATTTTAACGAGACCAAAAGATTTATGCTGGAATGATGGAACAAATTACAAATCAATGAATACAAAAGCGGTTAAGGTTTTTCCTAGATACACGTTCATCTTGCTTTTTTCCTTAATGGGGGTTCAGTTTACAAAGAAGTTACAGACATTTTCAGCAAAAGAGTGCATATGCATGATTGATTAGTGATGGCTTAACTACATACTCTAACATTAACAATGCTTTTGGTTAGAAAATTTTCAGCAATGTGTATTGAGCTTCATTTTAACGAGAGTTCTGCTTCTAAGTTTACAGTGACATAAAGTGTCTAGACAAATTTCAAGTTAATGATGCATTTTTACCTGTATTTAAACGTTTACCGATTACTGTAATGGGCTGACTTCTTTCATTGTTAATGTTAATGATCATATATCTTTCAAATACACAGTGTTAACAAAAATGCAGTCCCTGAGGGTAATCTTGAAGAAAGTGAAAAACCACGGCCCCTTAACGGAGTAAGGAAAATGAGAAGGAGAAAGCACAAGTTCTCAACCGTCTTTGCTAAAACTTCAAATATTTTTATCATGACTATCCTAACTGTAAAAGTTTATGCACAACACACTCCGTTTTACAAACCTTAACCTTTATGTACAAACAAAGTGCGAGTGTGACATGATGTGTATTTTCAAAACGTAAATGCAACACATAGCCTTAAGCATAAGAACGGATTGGTAATAATAACATAACCTTCACTACTTTTGATGGTACAAAAGAGAAATAAAAAGTTGTGATGCTTACGCTTCGGTGAATGTACTTCCCCAAAAGGACATGCAAACGACGCATTACATTTGAACAGGTAAGTAGAAAAACAAATGGCAAAATTATTAAAAAAAAGTTTCCTTGTCGTTCTTTTTTTTATAAGGCGGGTTTGAGTTGCCGTCTTCGTACAGATTCTCGTTGAAATCAAAGCCGTAGATGGGATAAAAGGGGAAATATGTGGAAGTGAAAGGAACAACAAGAAATTTTTAGCATCCATTTTTTTAAACTTTTATTGCTAGTTTATTTTATGAATGTATACGATATCTGTATACATTTTTTGTGCTTTTTCGGAATATCTAATTCAAAAGTCACCGTCGAGCAGGGACAGGGGGCCAGATAATGGAATTGCTGGAAGTACATCTATACTTACATTATTTGGTGTATAAGTGATCTGTTCATCTTCCTATACATATGTGCATAAGTGTGTTTCGTGAGAAAATAGGAAAACAAAAGTTGAAATGTTGTACATGAGTAAGAATGCAAATCCAAGCTTGAAAGTAAGGACAAGTTAAACTCTTCACATTTCTGAAGTGTCTTTGATTCTCACTTTCTTCTATTTACTTTCTTTCTTTTTCTCTCTCTCTGTTTTGTTTTCCAGGGAATCTAGGGCCTACTTAAGACTAGCTGATTTTACTTCTTTTGCAACTTTTCGATGTCATTTTCGGTTAAGTTTATGTGAATCACGGATAAGTGTTTTGATTCTTGTCATGTGCTTCACGTTTGAACCTAAAAATTAAGCAAAAATATTTTAGTTTCTGCGAATAACAAAGAATTCTATGTAAGCAATGACAATTCCATAAGCTGACACATAAAAGTTTCTGTGTCGAAGTTGATCACCTCGCATAATTTATTACTTCTTCAATTCCGTTTGTGACTATGAAATTCAATACAAATAGTAGAATCTGACAATTGTAAGTAAAGGTCTAAAGTACATCACGAAATTCGGATGACAGTGGCCACTTAGCAACCTAAATTGGTTTCACCAGGTAGATTTGCTTCTTCCTATCAAAAAAAGCTTTTTGACCTTTCTTTCCATGTAAAGTTAAATGTGATACCTGACATCGTATTCGCTAAACAAGGATGGAACATGATATTTTTCAGTCCATATCGCATGTTGCAAAAAGAGAAATCCCAGAAGCAGTTAGCTTCCTAAAGCTCCATCCACTTAAAATCTGCACACGTCTGTCGACTAAACATTTTACACACTTTTACAATTCATATTCAGACAGGCAATTTTAATGTAGTGGTTTTATTTACGAATAAAGGAAGCCGCAAAGGAAGAGGGAACTTACACTCGGTTACCGACTGACGTCTCCTGTTTCACGTCGTTTATAAATCTGCAAAGGATGTCTTTAAACACAAAACGTAGAAGAAACACTGGGGAATTTTCATATACATAATATAAGTGGACTACTGGACCACACGCGCTAATCTCCACGACGTCTCAATTTTTCACAAGAACAAATGTCTTAAAATAAAAGTTATTCTCCTTTCTTTGTCCATCCTTGTGACAGATGGTTTTATCTGGTGGAAGATCCTTTGAATTTAAAAGCTTGATTCCTTTCCTATTCTAAGATGGAACATATACACCCATAATATTTCACCGGATATAGAATCACGGCAGGTAAATCCAGACAAGAATAAAAGATAAAATACTTTCTGTGGTCTTGGAATGAACAACGAAATATATAAAGACACAAAAAGAAAAAGCACAAAGTAAAACGAAAAGGTATCTTATATAGGTAGAAAAATATAAGGTGCATTTAGAAAAGCAATTCCATTCTAAGGCTCTAAAAGTCTAAAAATCCGCTTCCAGCCACTCAGCCACTAACAAAATAATACAATGAAATGAAATGCACTAGCCCAAGTTTGAACAACGAAACGCTAGTTTGTAGTAGCCAATGTTTTGTAAGTACTTATGAAGTGGAAGCAGCTCAACCAGAGGCACCCATCAGGAATGGATAAAAAGGGAAATATATACATAGAGCAATATTATGAGGATATAGACCACGTCGTTGGAGAAACACAAGGTCTACAACTTCCACCACAACTTTAGTATAGCTCCCAAACTAAAAGATTGTTTCACGTTTGCTGGCCGAATGCCATCCTGAATTCAGGGATTTTGACAGTGGTGGTGGCTATATCTTTCGAGAAAAGTATATATAAAAATGGGTTTTTAGTTTAAAAACAACTATTTTCATTCCCGGTTTGCAAAACTCATCGACTCATATCATCCCTCTGCTCCAGACCACCAAAGACTAACAAGTTTGTTGGAAGGGAACATATTTAGGAGAAGTGGGAAGCGTTAGTAGGAGTTGTCTCATGTCTTTTATGTTAATATATATTCATAATAACTTACAGCATAGCGCCACTCTATTCCTTTTAATACTTCCCTTAATTTCCAGCAATAACCGGTGCTGTTGACTGGACAAGCTTGTCTATCGTCGAGATTTGAGAAGGAGCTTTAGTTAAAAGGTTGTACCTGGCATGGTTGCTATTTACTTGAAGAATAAATTGGAAGATACTTACTTATGTATATCCAAAAATAAATCTCGTAAACCTAAAAGTACTGAAAAATAATATGGGGGCTGATGTTGTCATTTCTTAAACTAACGAGAATTTCATTTCTCTTCACACATTTTTATTTACTACTCATGTAATCCACTCAAAATAAATGAGTAAAAGGGAAGAAACCACTCATTTTTAATACAGAACATCATGATTTCAGGTATTCTGTGAATGAAGTATTGAAAGCTTAAGGGAAAGTCGTTTGTGATATGTGATTTGTGTCTTCTAGTCAACAGATATCAAAAGCTAAGAAATAAACTAATGACAACAAGAAACTCAACAATTTTGTTTACCATTATTATTCGCATGGGTTCCGAATGTGAAATAAACTATAAGCACGGGATTACTCCACATTAATAGGAAAAGCATTTAGGTACCCTTTAGGTTTTATCAGACATGTTAAAAATCCATGGATAATAATATTTTCGCCTGGATATGGATAATAATGGAGAAATGGATAATAATGGCTAAAAAGGATAATATGGATAATATCCATTACAT
>JAANSM010004376.1:0-11426 GCA_036850725.1 Orchesella villosa
TGCCCTTCTGTAAAACATGACGGTACTTTAATTTTTGCATGAAAAATATTGTCGTTGATGGAAACATGGTGTACCAACATTGTAAAAAATCGACATATAGCTTCCAATACAGCTTACATAAGCATGTGCATTCTATCTTGTTCTATTCTATGATTCACCCCATCAAACTTCAAAGCCAAAAATCGATGCAGAAAAATGGGCTAATTTATCTTCAACTTTAAATCTCAAGATTAAGATGAGCAAGGAAGCAATTTGAAACTGAGAATCGAGAATTATCACATGTCATTTTTCTTCACGCAAGAAGAAGTGCAATCCCAATGCAATTTTGTGCTTCTTTTCTGTGGCTTTTTGCCTTCCTTATTAAGTTGAACGTCTCAAGCCAGAAGCAAGCAATTGGATATAGCACTTTTCTACTGAATTATAATGACAGGTAATAATAATAATATTATATTAGTTGCCATTTTTTATGTTTTGGCACATGCCATATGCGACGCGCGCATATAAGTATTGCATGTATGTTTTGACCCGCTGACACACTAAGAAACCAAAAGACAATTATAATATTTGTAATTTTCCCTATATACTTTTAAACTATAGTGAATACCTATACATATATACCCACATGTTAAAGTTTTAAAGCTCATGTCATGTCAAGACGTCGATAAAAGAATTTTTTTTTAAAACGGAAGTCTCGTGTTTTATTTTTCACACGATACTTTTAATAACAATAACTACAAAGTAGCTATACGGCGTTGTACTTTGTTTGTAGCTCAAGTTTAACTGCGAAATTATATTTTTACTTTAGTTTTTTTGAAGCAAGAAGAGGCATCAAGAGAGCTAAACATGAAACATGAAACGAGCCCCTTTTATAATTAGCAAATATAAGGAAACTATATTAGTAGAACACTTAAATGTGGATTGTCATCATAGAAAATCATGTTAAATGTTAAAGGAGACGGTGAAGAAGGCGTATAAAAAAAGGAGTCGTCGTTTGTGTTTTTGTATGCTCGTGTTGTCAGTCTTGTTCTTTTCTAATCGAATACGTTTTTTTTATCTGGGAATGGAAATGAGAACGAAGAATGAAAAACCGGCACGATACTCACACAAAATGGTAGAAAAACAAGCTAATATAATATTATATGGTATCGCAACGTCGCGTACATTATTGAGGAAGAGAAGACAAGACTTGTTTCTATTTCTTGGCGGTTGCCATTTGGCATAGGCATAGATACATATGAAATTATACCTGTTTTTTTTCTTCATTTCGATTGTCGATTGCAGTTTAAAAAAATGTTGTTAGTTTTGAAAGAAAACTGCATTTCCCCATATTATATTGATATGATCTTCTTGCACCTGAACCAGAAACACAGATATTTTTTCAATATAAATTATATATATAATCATATATAACATATGTTGTACATTTATAAAAAATAGAAACATTTTTTTCCCTTTTGCTATCCAACCTACCCATCCCAATCAAAGTGGGGGGTTGGATTGGATAGGTGCCAATCAAGTTTAAACAAAAGAATATATATATCACTTTGTTTATTTACCACCTACACATCTCTCATTTTTAATCTAATCTCGTTTTTAATTGCAAAAAACAAAACCACTTTCATCTAAGATAAGAAAGAGGGGAGATTAAAAGTTGAAGCCAAATTTAGTTAAGAGGTATTTAAACAAAATTATCATAAAATGCTTAAGCTACGCACCATGAAATGGATTTTGCGTAAATAATCAAATAAATAATATACATATATTTTTTTTGCAACGAATCATTATCAATTATTATGCTTAACAAATGGTGTCGAAAGACAGGAGAAAAAAATATATGTGCAATATGTTAAAAATGCAGCAATAATTTCATTCTAATTGTTATTGTTACACTGCCATTCAATATTGCAATTTACAATGCATTTTTTTCTGTGTTAAAAATAAATGGTGATGATGCTGAGTTTGCTATAGACATTGGTATTGTTTAGGTTTGGGTGCTATATTATATTACTTTTTTGGTCTTGTCTCACTTCGACGCCGCATATGTGTGATATGAGAGAGAGAGAATCCTATTCTCTCTATCATCATGGTCTACAAATAATGAGATTATGCAAAGCAAAGAAGGTAGAAAAGTGCAAAGCGAAACCAAACCAGGAAGTAAAGTGGCACAGCACAGAGTACAGACCCCAAAAACAAAACAAAACAATGTATATGAGCTTCATATACTATTGCATTGCATAGGTAAATATGACATGACACAAATTCGCAACAAATTATCATATCGCAGAGCAGAGTTGAGTGTGTGTGCCTTGTGCCATGCTGAAGTTTTGTAGTTTTGTTTAGTCACTAGACGTTTTTGTGACAGGAGCTCGTATATAATATGCGCAAGCTCAAAGACTCAAAAAAGATATATAGGCTGAGGATTTGCGGTTAAAACAATGTAAATCTTTTCTACATTCGATTGCGCTATAGTATAGAATCAAACTATCAAACCAAACCACATAATTTGATTGTTGCTTTTATATGTGCACTCGCATCTTTTGACAGTTTGGTTAAACCTATATGATATTGCATTATATTGCAGATTAAGTGGCGTTGCGTTGATGCAGCTGCTCAATTTTTAGCTGAACCAGAAAAGAGACTCTTCCTTATCCTTATCCTCATTCATCTCAATAAAAAACGCTTCTTCTTTCATCTTCTTGAGCCACAATGATATGATCATTATTGAAATTTAAAATGAAGATGAGTTTTTTCAACATATTTAAATCAAGTTTTGATTTGAATTTTTATAAAAAATTTGATTATTAATTAAAAATCGAAAGGGATTCTTTTTATTACTTGCAATATAATTTGTAGATTTTATATAGATTTGGAGAGAGAGATCATCTTCAATCTTTATCTGAATCTAGATTTTGTTTACAAAAAAATGAGGTTAATTCGTAGTTTAGCAATGTTATATGTTATAGGATCATTATGATTATGTTTTCAGTATATAAAATATAAGAAAAATCTCTAAAACATAAAATTGAAAGGAATAGGAGGAGCAAAAAAGGGAAGAGCACCAGAAAACAAATTAAAAGCATACATTTTACATTTCACATTTGAATTTTACAATCTATATATATATATATATTATAATTTGTAATTGGTAATTAGCAAGAGATTAGTTTTGAAATTGATGGTCTTCTACGCCTCATAATATATGAAGGGCTGTTATTAGAGCATGATATTATTATGATAGTTTGAAAAAAACTTGCGGAAAAAAATGTTAAAACTTGTATATAAAATACATTGTAAATTTTAAAATGTAAAATGTAAATGCAAAAAAGCTGTGTGTGATAAAAAAATGTAGCGCACGGCATCCTACATTTACAATTTACAATAATATATACGTTTCTACAGCCAACATCCTACTCACACACCCGTTTTCAAAGGGAAATGCATTATAAACCTAAGCCAGACCAGGCCAGATGCTTTATTGCTTCCTTTTTGCAAGTTTAAAACGTCAAACTAAAAAAGCTCAATTCACTTTTCCTACACGGGAAATATAGCATTGTAAATGGGTAAAATGACAGGTTAAATTGTAATCTGTGACTTGAATGAGAGAAGAACTAACAACTTCATCCGCTCAAATAAAGCAGAACGTCAAAAAACGTATGCGAAATAAAATAAAATGTGCAATATTGAATATGTGCAGACTTTTAAGTTAGCAAGAGCAAGGCTTAGTTTACTTACTTACTGACTTACTTTTCTATTTGAAATTTTGAAAATAGACAAGTTGCATTTTTGCGATTCGTATTTGAATTTGAAATTTGAATGAACAAAAGCTCAATCTGCGCACACACACCTTTTCATGATGATTTGACACTTTTTCAAAAGATTTTTTTTCTTTTCCTTTAACAATTTCACATGTCATTACCCATTTTTATGATATTACAATTTACAATGATTGTCAAAAGGAGAAAAAAGGAAGATTTTCCATGCTTGTCATTGTCAATTTTTGCAATTTGCATGCGGATTTTTAAGCCAAGTTTAAGCCATGTGCTTTGGGTTTTGCTTTTGCTTGGCTTTGGCGTCAAAAAAAGGTTTTTTTGGTTACCGAGAAACGATTTTAAAATGGGATATTTTTTATGCCAAAATTATTCTTGTTTGTTTAGGCTTTTTATGTGGGTTTTTTATAATAAAAAAATAGTTTTCTAAAAGGCTTTTTTAGCTTTATATTTTCATTGATACTTGGCTACGACTGTGAAATTTAATTATAATAATTTTATAACTAGCTTAGGTTAGTAACCTTCTAAGATTTTTCTCCAGAAGGAAAAGAAAAGTTTGTCCTTGAAAAAAACAAAAAAAAATACTCTCAAAAAAAGTTAAAAACATGAAAAAATGGATGATAAAAAGATACCGAGCGGAGAATATTAATAGCTTGAAGAGAAACATTATAATTAGTAGTAGTTTTTACCATTTTCGACAAGTTATTAGAAATTAGATTAGATTTTTTAGTAAGTTTTTGAATGGCGGATTGCAAAACAATGTCAATGTCGAGAACGAGATCTCGGGATGGGATTTCTCCAGCTAGTTATCAAGGAGGGGGAGGAGGAGGAGGATGCACCACGTCAACGACAACGACAACCACCTCAACTCACCATCACCATCATCCTCATCAATTTCATCAGTACAATCAACAAAACAACAGTCGTTCCAAGTCTTATCATTATCATCATCAGTATCACCATCAACATCAGCAGCAGGGAGGAGGTTATCCGTCGCCACCTCCGGCTCTAGCGCTCCCTCCACCTCCACCTCACGCAGCACCACCTGGTTTTCTTTACCAGCACCACATAAATGGAACTCCGCCTCATTTCACGTCGTATTCCTCCGGAGCAATCCTTTCAGCGCGTCAAAACAATCATCAAAACGTCGAAGAACCTCATTCTCCTCTGCCAACTCCGCTCCCTCCACCTCGTCCTTGGCTCCAGGTGGCTCATTCGAAGCGGAAAAGGACGTCGTTTACTGTTCTCTGCTATAATATTCTTTGCTCCCGTTATGCCACCAAGACGCTCTACAATTACTGCCCAACTTGGGCCCTTGATTGGAATTATAGACGGAAAGCAATTCTCTCTGAGCTCCTTCACTATTCTCCTGACATAATCTCTCTTCAGGAACTTGAGACTGATCAGTTTTACAACTTTTTTCTACCTCAGCTTCAGCTTGTTGGGTATTCTGGGATTTTTGGGGCGAAGTCGAGAGCCAGAACGATGTCGGAATCGAAGAGGAGGATGGTGGATGGATGTGCCATTTTTTATAGAACAAATAAATTCAGATTGGTCTCAGAGCATTTGATTGAGTTCAGCCAGGTGGCGATTGGGATGGCGAATAGGGAGGTGAAGGAAGGACGGGCTAAGGGAGGGTGCCAAGAGGAGATGCTTAATCGGGTGCAGACGAAGGGTAAAAAAGGACCCCATTTTAATTATCTTTTATTTTTTTTACTTTTCATTTTCATTTTAATTTATGTTTTTCTTTCATTTTTCTTTAAAGATAACATCGCTCTAGCAGCCCTCTTCGAAACGAAACTAGATTCAGAGCAATCATCCGGCTTCCACGGGCTCGTCGCTCCACGCCCTCGACCCCTCCTCGTCTGTACCTGCCACATCCACTGGGATCCAAACTACTGTGATGTAAAACTAGTCCAGAGCATGATGCTTATGGAGGAACTAAGTAAAATCACTGATAACCTCATTCTCGAGCCTGAAAACCAGTCACAGTTAGCCCCACCTAGCTCCTGCTCTTCTTCCTCTTCCACATCCACCTCTTGCTCACCTTCCGTCTCAGCTTCTACCTCAACTTCAACCTCAACCTCCGCCACCTCTTTAGAATCCAAGGTCAATCTCCTCATCTGCGGCGACTTCAACAGCCTCCCTTCCTCAGGCGTCTTCCAATTCATGGAATCTGGCTGCATTTCAAACCACCACCCCGATTTCAAAGGACTTTCTTACCAATCCTACTTAAAAAACTCTTCGGATTCTTCCTTCCAACATAAATTCCACCTCAAATCTGTCTACCCACCGAGTTCCCTCCCATTCACAAATTATACTCTTGATTTCCAAGGAGTTATTGACTATATTTTCCACTCTGTAAAAGGACTCCGTCCTTTAGGCTTCTTGGGGCCTTTAGATTCCTCCTGGTTAGTTCAACACAACGTCGTTGGAGCACCCCATCCTTCCATCCCAAGTGACCACCTTCCTCTTCTCGTCGAGCTGGAAATGATGCTCCCTCAAATCACTACCGCCATTTAAAATTAAAAAAACTTTATATTTTCTGTTACAAAATATCTTGTCAAAATCATAATGATTTTCAATTTTTTCAAAAATCTTTCCAAAAATAATTAAATGATGATCAAAAATCAAATATATTTCATCAAATTATCATAATAATCTTGTTTCAAAATTTCAATTTATTCATCATAATTTCATGATCATTTTAACTTTCAATTTAGTCTTGTTTTTCCAATAAAAAATTGTTTCATTTCCTTAAAAAGCCAACCCCTGATCCGCACAAGTCTGAAAGATCTTCTCAATCGAGTGGATATAAGCCGCAAGTCTCAAATCCAGCCCAAGCCCATATCTTTTTGCAACAATGGCAATATTTTTCGCACTCCTTCCCATCGTATAATCCAGTCCAGAATGTACAATATCTTTTTCACTAGCTCCTCCCATTCTCTGTAGAAACGCGGCACTCGGCTCAATCTTTAAGGGTCCACCTTGCGTCCCAAATTTCTTCTCTAAGCTCTCCTGCACACTCTGAAGAAGATGATAAGTACTATCCCTATCATACTTGAAGGTCAACCTCCCATAACTAACATGATTTAGATTCTTCAGCCACTCAAAGAAGGAGACAGTAACTCCCCCCGCGTTTAAGTAAAGATCTGGAAGAATCAGGACGTTTTTCTTTATAAGAATTTGATGAGCTGCTGGCGTCACTGGACCGTTTGCTGCTTCAGCTACTATTCTAGCTTGGACTTTTCCCGCGTTTCCTTTGTTAATTGCTTTCTCAGTCGCCGCTGGGATGAGGATATCACAAGGTTCATACAAGAGGGACTCCCCTCGATACTCGTCGGCTCCAGGGAACCCTTTAATTGAGCCAGAATTCCGGATTTTATAGTCGTTCAAAGCGATTGGGTCAATCCCACTGGGGTTTATTATGCTGCAATCCCATTCAGCTACTCCTGTGCAGATCCCTCCAGTTCTGGATAAATATCGGGCTGTGTGGAATCCCACGTTGCCGAAACCTTGGACAATGAAAGTTTTCCCTTTTAGACCTGGCGTTGATTGACAGAGCTTCATGAGAACGGGATCGGCAGTGAAATTTTCTAGACCATGGAAAACTCCTCGTCCGGTGGCAGAAACTCGGCCGTGAATCCCTCCTTGAGAGATGGGTTTCCCGGTGACACAGCCTCGACAGTTTATATCATTGTGGCCAATAGTTTTCCCGTAAGTATCTGCTATCCAAGCCATTTCTCGCTCGCCTGTGCCCATGTCAGGAGCTGGGACATCAATTCCTGGCCCGATAAACCCTTTCTTGGCAAGTTCCAAAGCGAAACGACGTGTTATCCTTTCGATTTCGTTGACTGAGTAGTCTCTGGGGTTGATTTTTACTCCGGCTTTGGCTCCGCCGAAGGGGACGTCGACGCAGGAGCATTTGAAGGTCATGAGGGCGGATAAGGCTTTTACTTCGTCGACGCAGACGTCGGTGCTGTAGCGGATTCCGCCTTTTGTTGGGGTCCGGTGGTTGGAGTGTTGGGCCCTGTAGGCGGTGACCATCTCGTATTTTCCGGAGTCACGTTTTATTGGGAAGGCTACTTCCAAGACGTGGGAACAGGGCTCAAGCATCCGCATGATTCCGTGGGCTTGATCTCGCTTCTCGGAGATGGTGGCAAGTGGACCCATTTTTAGACCGGCTACCAAGCTAAAAAAAATAAGGAAAAATTAGTTAATTTTTCATCATTTTTAAATCATTATAAAAAAGTATTTTTTCATATGATTTTTTTGGTTTTAAATACCTTGGCTCAGCAACCTCCAAAGCTTTATGGTAGTAATACTCAACCATCTCGAAAAAGAGAGGGTCATCCGCACTTTCCACGGCTTTGAGACGGTCAGGCATCTTGTGCTGGGAAGGACCTGCCACTTGCTCACCCATTGTGCCTGAAAAGCGCTTCTGGAAAAGGCCGTTGGAGAGGATGGAACTGAATCGAGTTGGAAGGGACTTGAGCATGTTGAACATTTTTATGTGGAGTTGCAATTTAGGAGGGGATCTAAGTCTACTTAAAAAACTGGCTGAGGAGATTGAGGTGGACGTTTTTAAATTAGTTAGTAAAAGTGATTTCTTATAAAATAGATGAAAAATGAGATATGCTTTTATTTAAAAAATGCATTTTTTCTAAAAAGGGGAAAAAAATCCCAAAAGCCCCATAAAAAATTGGATGGTAACCTGGGCAAAAATTTTTTCCCAGGACTACCTTTTCCTTATGGCCCTCCATCTGTCTCCACCTCCCATTCTACCACCTTCCTACTCAAAAAATCTCCTCCCCACCTCCCTTTTCTTTGACTACAGAGTTGAATCATCAATACTTGATTTTATTCATTTGATTTTTGAACCACTAAAATGTTTGATGGACAAAGATTTTACAAACACTTTTTTCCTATACAACTTGCACACACTTACACCATTTCCATAATGACTTTTTTTCTTCTCCTTTCTCCATTTTTATACATTTAAAACATGTTTTGATTTTTGATAAAAACTTCTTTTTTATTCTTCTTCTCTCCTCCACCTCCACCCGCTTCACAATTGATTTAAAAAGCCAATCCTTGATCTGCATAAGTTTTGAAGATCTTTTCAATCGAGTGGACATAAGCGGCTGAGCGGAGGTCCAATCCCAGATTGTATTGCATTGCTACCTTCATAATATTCTGTGAAAAAAACATAATAAAAATTGGTTATCATCGAGGTGGGAGGTGGCATCAAAAGATAAGCCGAGGTGGCAAGGTGGTAACATAATATTTCAACTCAAAACTCACCCTCGCACTCCTCTCCATCGTATAATCAAGTCCAGAATGTACAATATCCTTCTCACTAGCGCCACCCATCCTCTTAGCAAACGCCTCACTAGGAGTAATCGGAATCCTACCCCCAACCCTTCCAAATCTCCTCTCCAAACTCTCCTGCACCGACTCCAACAAGTGATAATTACTCTCCCTATCATACTTAAAGGTCAATCTCCCATAACTGACATGATTTAGATTCTTGAGCCACTCAAAATACGAGACGGTCACACCACCAGCATTAATATACAGATCGGGGATAACCAAAACGTTCTTGTCTTGCAAAATCTTATCAGCTGCTGGAGTAGTCGGTCCATTAGCCGCTTCAGCAATAATCTTAGCTTTGATTTTATGCGCATTATCTTTAGTAATCGCTTTCTCCGTAGCGGCAGGGACGAGAATGTCACATTCCTCAAAAATTAGCCCTTCCCCTTTATACTCTTCAGCGCCAGGGAATCCCAAGATTGAACCGTTATTCCGGATTTTATAATCTTCCAGAGCTTTGGGATCAATCCCGTTTCTATTGTAGATAGCTCCATTATACTCCTGAACCCCGATACAAGTTGCTCCCGCCCTCACCAAGTAGCGACAAGTGTGAAGCCCCACGTTTCCAAAACCTTGGACAATAAAAGTTTTCTCAGCCCACCCCGGCGTCGTTCCAATTTGGGACATGTAGCTTGCTTCCATAATGAAATTCTCTAAGCCATGGAAAACACCTCGGCCTGTAGCAGAAACTCTGCCGTGAATACCTCCTTGATTGATAGGTTTTCCGGTGACACAAGCGTGACCATTAATGTCCAAGTGGCCAATAGTTTTGGAGTAGGTATCAGCAATCCAAGACATTTCTCGCTCTCCTGTTCCCATATCAGGAGCTGGGACATCGATACCAGGTCCAATAAACCCTTTTTTAGCGAGTTCCAAAGTGAAACGGCGAGTTATCTTCTCAAGCTCGTTGACTGTGTACTCCCTGGGGTTGATTTTGACGCCAGCTTTAGCTCCTCCGAAGGGGACGTCGACGCAAGCACATTTGAATGTCATGAGGGCAGATAATGCTTTGACTTCGTCGATAGAGACGTCGTCACTGTAACGGATACCGCCTTTGGTTGGGGTTCGGTGGTTGGAGTGTTGGGCGCGGTAGGCGGTGATCATCTCGTATTTCCCGTTGTCTCGCTTGAGGGGGAAAGCCACCTCGAGGACGTGGTGGCAAGGCTCTAACATCCGCATAATGCCGTGGGCCTTTTGACGCTTTTGTTGGATGGTGGAGAGAGGTCCTAGGTTCAGATCCTCTACCAACCTAATTAAGATTTCAAAAAATATATTAAAAATTAGTTTAACTTTTCGAGGTGGAGCTGTTTCTTGTTTAGGTCATTTCCTTACTTGGGTTCCGCTAGTTGACAAGCCCGATGGTAGAAAAACTCGACCATCTCAAAAAAGTTGGGATCATCCGCATCCGGGATGTGACTGAGACGCTCAGGAATTTGATGTTGACTAGGGCCAGCAGCACTCTCAGTTCCTGTTGACATGCTTCTGGGTGAGGAGGTTGAAGGAGGGGGAGTAGCACCTTGAAACAATCTCGTGACGGCGGCAGCCGACGCCGTGACAGCACCCGGGGTTACCCCCGTTGGGGCTAGTTTTGTTAACATCATTGAGTACATTTTTTGCTTCAAAAAAAGCCTTCTTCAATTGTCAAAAAGAACTGCTTCTTCCTTCTTCTTAGAGAGAGAGAGTGACTAAAAACTGGAGCTGGAGGAACACGAGCTTGAAAAAAAAAATTATGTAGATTAATTAGCACACAATTAGTACTTCCTTCCTTTCATCCTGATTAAAATTTAATGACATTCTCAAATGACTCAAATTCTCAATTTCAATGCGCGTATTCATCTCACATTCTCAAATCTCAGCTAAAGCCTGAGCTGTATGAGCTCATAACAAGATTAGATAGGTATTCATAAGAAACTACGGATGAGTTATGGAATAAAAAAGGTGTGAACGTGCTAAATGAAAAGTTAACCGAGTAATCTTACCAGAAAAGGTCTCAATGTCTTAAAGATAACCTTTTCACACTTTACCAAACACAAATTATTCACCTTTTATTCCAAGAAGCTAATATGGAGCAGGAAAAGAGCCCCGTTCTTCTTCGTTTGAAAGATTACAAAGGAATATGAAGGAATAAAAAGGTGCAAAGAAAGAAGCCAAAGCCAGTCTTGTGCAGAGCTGGTGAACCGCGGTTCAAAAATGGACCGCGGTCTTGCGGTTCAGGTCTCGGTTCAGAACCGAGACCGGGACCGAGAACCGAAATTTTATATGAAAGAACCGAAGACCGGAACCGAG